>DWJN01001367.1:0-18282 GCA_018248895.1 Carystus phorcus
AGTTCCTGAGATTAGCCCGTTCAAACAATCAAACAAACAAACTCTTCAGCTTTATATATTAGTATAGATATAGATTATTGTCTTTGTTTGTATATCATTACACTGTTATATTCTGTTCTCTTCTATCCTGTTTATATATCATTTTTGTGAATCTGTGTGCGTTCAAGTGGATTCGTGTATGATTTAGATTCACAAACCAAAATAATTTATTTTTTACCTACCGATTCCGCTAGTGTACCTACAAAATAATAAATAAATAAAAAAATATATTATTTAATTTGCACTGCACAAGACAAAGCTTTTATACGTCTTTGTTCTGATGTCTGCTCCTTCTTTTCCAGCTGTATTCTACAATTCCTCTACGGGTTCCAGGAGGTTACGGATTGGGATGTACTGCTTCCGCCTGCAACCGCCCAGACGTGATAACCAGATCAAGATGAGATGGCTCTGTGCTTCACATAGCTGGCTCGGCTGTAAGGCAGTTGTTCAGACCATAGAAAACGATATTATTATTATGCTACGAAATGATCATAATCATCTACCTTGAAAATATTGTGTGTTAATTATTTTGTTTATAAAAATATTTTGTGTTAATTATTTTGTTACTTGGAAATATTCTGTGTTAAATGTTGTTGTGTGTTATATTGTTGTTGATGTATAATGATCGTCTAAGTAGATAATTTTGTTGTCAAGGAATTCCATGTTCGATTCAAGAATCACATTTGTGAGAATATTCTCGACTTTTGTTTGTTAATGACGTCTTTATGTGTAAATTTACAATAGATATATAATATATTAACAAAGATTAATAGAGCACAGACATATGAACACAAATCATATGATTATGGATAAAAAATAAAATAAAGTACATAATAATATATTCGGTAGTAGATACTTTTCTATGTGCGTTTGTGTACTTGAATTTATTTTATACATCAGGGTATTGCAAACTTTAGTCTAAAATAGAATAATTTTATTTTCGACAATAATATATAAAATGAAGTGATTAGTTAAATATTTTTATTATTTTATAATTTTGTTTTTATTTTTAAATAATTGTTAATGGCACCATGGTTGAAATGTTCGTTAAAATTTAAAATACAGTATAATTTAAAAGAAAGAACTATCGTTAATAGATATAAAGTTCGGTTTTCAAAATTGTCTTTTTATGCATCTAAAGTGTTTTGTGTCAAGTTTCATGTTTTAAATTAAGGTAAACCCACCAATTTGACTGACAGTTTTATAAGACGGTTAATTGTGTTTTTTGTTTCAGGTACTGTATAGATTCATCTCAAAATAGCTGCGGGGTATGTTTTACATGTATACCGAAATTAGGTAGGAAAATACATAAAAAAGTAAATAATTGTAAACAGTAAATTTTTACATACGTATACATATTGAATAGCAAAATAGATTCTGAAAACCACGTAATCTAGCTATACATATTATAGAACTGTAATCGCTGTCTGTACATGGGAAATATGTATATTAAAAGAATCATAGTGGGTGTCTTTATATACGCAAGAGAACCCAAAGAAATGGTTTATCATTTTGTCTGTATGTCTGTATGTTTAGGCACGCTAATAGTAGAAACGGCTTATCCGATTTGAATGCAATTTTCAGGGTTATATTGTGATGGGATTTACTTAACATTTACGGCCTTGTTATAAAATGTGGACTAGCAAAGTACCGGTTTAAACTTCGATTAGACCAAGTAAAATAAACCTTGGCTTAAAGTATAGTATGAAAGATAAACCTATACTTGATAATCGTGGTTTAGACCTTGTTTTGTAATAAGGCGGTGGGTATTTATCATTCATTCATTGTTTTTCGTTCATTCAAATCGGTTAACAAATAAAGAAGTTATTTTAATCATTTATCGATTGTTAGGCGAAACGAAGTTGGCCGGTCGGCTAGTAAATAATAAATTACTACTAAAGACTTTTTATTATTGTTACTTTTATTTTTATTATTTATTTCCTTGTGTTAAGGTTGTACTATTTTATTTCAATCAAATGTAACAACTGAATTTTAACAGCTATCCTCAAACGATTAAGTTGAGGTTTTTAACACGTTTAGATGAAAATGCCATGGCGGATTATATTTTATAAAGTTTATGCAACTTCATTTAATTTCTGTAATTTTATCGTTATGTTACTATAGATTGTGTATATAAAAAAATAATCTATAAACCATATTATTTTCGTTTTAAACGTATTAAACGTATTGACTGTATTTTTTTTATTTTTATTTCTTATTATCTTATTTTTTTATATTCTCCGAATAAAATAACTACGATCGAGAAATTCAACAAGGAATCATGAATATCAGTACCTAATATAGGACAAATAAGTGAAATATTTCATCAACTCCAGTACCTATTGTCTTTTATGAGATGTATTTATCGTATATGTACATATACTGTATATGTACACATAAATACATATAAGAAATACGCTGTATAAAGTTACAGAGTTACTAATTATTCAGGAATAAGACTACATAACGGTTAAAACCTATATATTTAACAATATTCTAAATTCAATCTACATACGTTTGGAAAGTATATTTTGGAATATCCTAGCGGTTTCTATAATATAAATACTACTACTCAACGCATTTACGCACTACTATAAACAACTTTCTACCTGTAAAATTCGAGATATTAATACGGTATATAATTTAATACAGAAGTAAGAAGTGAAAGTCAGGCGGGTTAGTAAAACTGTACTGTACTGATAAAATTTGCATTAAAATAACTCAAAGCACATATACACAAGAAATAACATACAATTTTCGTTTTTACAGATTCCATCATCTTTTTGAATTCGCGGCGCGGGAACCCTATCATACTCCTGGGAGGCTACAAGTACTCTATTAAGAGGGCGGTGGACCTCGGAGGGTCAGTGAAGAGGATGTGGCGTTGTTCCACCCATAATAATAGAACTTGTAACGCATCCATCCACACACTGGATAATGATATACTGAAAATCAACGCGAACCACAGCCACGGACCAGTAGCTATAAAAGCTTATAACTATGTCAGGAATTAATTAGGAAGTTATATTAATTGACGAATTTAATATGAATAAATTTTATACCGTGATGTTTTTTTTTATTTTATACCAAACTGTGGTGCAACAAGAATCTCTCTCAGTAGAAGTTCTATTATATTATATCTATTATATTTTCTAACATATGCTATGCTTTAAGCGATTTTTTATATTGAATGTATATCGATTTCGATTCCCGTAGAACCAGGTAATAACTAAATTAATAAAATACATTATCCACCAAATAGGATTGTGAATCTAAACTATTCATGAATCCATTTAAACACACGAAAAAATTAGTTAAGGAAGAGGTCAGTCACATACCTACACACGGACATAAATATTATATCTTAATATATATAAATTACGTTACGATATCATTTTGGTACCACAAACCTCTTCAGAGAATTCTGACCAAAGTTGGTAAAGTCATGGTGCTCTACCTTCTACCGTACCAAAGTCCATGAAGGACAAATGAACAAACAAACATTTTATCATATGTATATTCAATGTGTTTTGTTTTCAGATACACCGATGTTCATCGAATCTCAACGTGGTAATCAGTTAATTCTACTATCGGGTTATAGGTATTCGGTGAAGGATTTCAAGAAATTAGGTCCGTCAGTGAAGAAGCGATGGCACTGCTCGACACACAACTGTCGCGGATGTCGAGCCAGTCTGACCACTTTGGACGATGAAATCATAAAAATAAACGCCAAGCACACACACTGTCCTGTTAATGCCGTTGCCAGAAAATAATCAATTTATAAAAAATACCAATTGCATTCTTTTAAAAGTTTTTTTATTTAAAAAGAGTTTTTGAACTATAATTTTTCAAAAATAAACGCTAAACGCACTCAAGATTCTGCTCATGTTATCAAAAATAATTGGTTTAGATTTTTGTACCCGTTTTTTTGAAAAATAAATGCTAAGCACACTTATGGTTCTGTATTCTGGCCATAATTCAATCTTAAGGATTTCAAGAAACTAGGTTCATCAGTGAAGAAGCGATGGCACTGCTCGACACACAACTGTCGCGGATGTCGAGCCAGTCTGACCACTTTGGATGACGAAATCATAAAAATAAACGCCAAACACACACACTGTCCTGTTAATGCCGTTGCCAGAAAATAATTGAATGCCAACTAATAAAAAAATACCAATTGCATTCTTTTAAGTTTTTTATTTAAAAAAAGTTTTCGCACTCATAATTTTCAAAAATAAACACTAAACACACTTTTTCATTTTATGAAAATTAATTGATTTAGAACTAATGATAAATGACAATTATGTTATTTCTACATTTAAATAAAAAGGATTTGTGCTTATTCATATTTATGATTTTATTATTAGAATATAAATGATTTAGAATAGAAGTAATGATAAATGCCAATTCCATCGTTTTGAAAGTAAAAATGTATTTTTTATTTTAAAAAAGGTTTTTGCAGCCGTATTTTTGAGAAATAAACGCTACGCACACTCGCGTCCTTGTCTATGTTCTGTTCATATTTCAACTGTAAGCAACCTGCTATAAAGTTCATATTTCAATGTTTTCTTATGAATCGAGTCGTAGTGGAGTTTTTAAACATTTATGGCGTTAAAATGAAATGAAATGTGAAAAGATTTACCTGAATAAAAAAATTAATTAAATATTCACGTCTTTATGTTCTTTAATTTGTAATATTAGTGAATTCCAACACTAATAGTTAATTTGCTCAAGTTTTAATTAAATGCACTTGACAGCATATATCCACTAAATATTTGGCGGAAGTCTTCAAAATTATATTTATTTATTAACCTCCCCAGTGATGAGGAGAGACCCGTGCTTAGTAGTGGGCCATTAATGGGTTTAAGGCAACCGATAAAATTGAAACACTAACCACCGGATACTGAATTAAAAATCTTATTGAACATCCAGTCGTGGTAACGTGGTGGTTCTGTCAAATTAATAAGAGTTCCTGAAACGATTTTAAATTAATAAATAATTACAATGACAGTAAATGTTATTGAAACTTTGTAATTAAAAACTGTATTCCATATATTCAAAGGAATATGCGTAAAAATAAGCAGTCTTACAATAATTTAATTTATTTTATGTAACTGATAATTAATGGCAAATATAGGTACCTAATAAATCCTACTTTTGCGGCCTTGCTGCAAGCAAACCGCATAGAATATGGTTACCACCATTCTTGGACGTTTTTAATTAACGATGCGGATTAAAGAGAAGTTTGTCCTATCTTAGTCAAAGTCAAATTATTTATTTCGTCTTAGGAACTTACAGATCACAACGAAAGTCAAAAACTACTACAAACAACAACAAAAGCTTGCTTGTAAGCTCATATTCTGAAAAGAATTCTTCACATGAAATTAACGTATGTTCCAGCGCTGATGCAGCCGAAGTTTATCTTCTCCCGTCGGAGGAACCCTCTGATCTTGCTAGATGGATACCGGTACTACCTGAAGTTGGCACCGAAGTCTGCTTCCACCTCTGTTATGAAGCGTTGGCACTGTTCCACTCATAGCGGCAAAGGTTGCCTTGCCAACATTATCATGTATCAAAATGAGATAGTCAAAATAAATGCAAGCCATAACCATGCGCCTGTTCCGATGCCGTGAAAATCTTAGAGGAATTCTTAAGAATCTCGTAGGTAAATGTTTAAACGTGTCCTGTGTTTAAGTAGAGTTCAATGACATACATACGGACAGATGAATTATAGTATATGTTTATATTTTACACCTACATATATATCTTCTTTGGTTACTTTATAAAATATACGTCAAATATTGTGTGATACACAGAACTACAGTCGCCGCAATATTTTGTTTAAAATTTAAATGTAAAACCTTATTTATTTAATACTGTTTCATGTTCATAAAACATGCTGAAAAGTCCTTGCTAATCTAGTTCCTTACTAAAAATAAGAAAATCTTCGAATTTATATAGATAAATAAATAGTATAAACGTCTGCTATTTTATTTTAAACACCCAATTATCAAGACCTTCAAAGAAACTCAAGTAAAAACATGAGAAGCCACTTATTAATCACAATTAAAAGTAAAAAATATAAAAACCATCATTTATGACATTAGGACGGTTCTAAGTTTTGTTAAATTTTTTTTTTGTCTTGTGAATTGTGAATGTGAGTTCATGAAGGATTTGACATGTTTTTAATGTATTTAACATTATTTAGTAGAAGCCAACAACCTACAAAAGTTATTATTTTTAATTCTGCTATGTATTTGCTTTAGAGATCAAATTACAAATTCATTATTTCAATGCACGTCAAAACGTTACTATGTACAATACGCGGGCGTCATACTGCATTTAGAAACATCATATGCAAGTGAAACAGAAAATAAAGTAAAATTCGAGGGACTTATGTTTACTTGTAAGTGACGTCATCTTAGACCCGACGCAATCCGGACCTTTCTGCGTCACATGACCAACTATTATTGAACTGCAGAACGTTTCAACATTTCATATTTGACATTTTGACATTTAACATTTGACATTTTTACTTTTAACATTTGACATTTTGACATTTTGACTTTTGACACTTTGACATTTGACATTTGACATTTGACATTTGACATTTGACATTTTGATATTATTAAAATACCCAATTCGTGAGATATTCTACTCACTGATGGCTCTTTTTCAGATGATTATGATTTTCTCAGGTTCCAAACCTGTGAATTCAAAACGATTCCATCGCAGCGCGGCGGTGAGAACCTCGTGCGTAAAGGGTACAGCTATCAGAAGAAACGGACCAATATCAACGGTACTGTAGTCTGGTGCTGTGTGAAACGAAAGATATGTAAAGCTGTGATCGTAACACGAAATGAGTCGGTTATAAAGGAGATGTTACACTCTTGCGCACCCGATGCTATGAATGACGAAGTTAGGCTTCAGCTCAAGAAGTGCATGCAGAGAGCGGTAGATGAGGATACGCCGTTACGAGAAATTTACATCGATATGATAGATGAACTACAACACGCTGGGTACCAATATCTTCACGACATTCCACCGTATAGATCTATTAAGAATAGTTTGTATTTACAGAGATATAGGAAAAGAAACACAGAGGAGATTAATGAATAGAGGGAAGTGGTTTCTTAGCTAAATATTTATTTTTGTTATATATATAAATTTAGAAACGGTGTAGATGGCGAATTGGGTAATGAATTAGTAGATTTATATGTAAACTAACGCATTCGGCAGATATTCTTTGCAACATACAATAAACATTTTGTCTGGGATCGGATTGTGAATCTAAAGCATTCTCCATTAACACAAAAAATATGATCCACCCGTTATGAATTTCAGTGATATACAAACGAACAGAAGAACTATATATAACGATGTGTTTCTACGAGATATTCTTAAAAAATATTAAAATCAGGATTATTTACAAGTGGAATTTGTTTTGTATCGTACAAAAAAACACGCGAGATATGTTTTAAAAGTACTTCAGTTTTGTTTATCAATACTTTCTGGTAATTAATAGAATCTTTAAGTTTTATACTATTACTACATTACATTTTGGCGTTGTCAATAGTCATTACAAGAGTGGACAGATACAAAAATTTGCACTAATTAGAATGAATACTGCCACATTCATCTTATACAACTGATATGTTAAAAAAGAAATTAAACAATGTTTTACAGAATTATGCTCTTAATATTATATTAATTTCGTGTCCTTTAACTTTGCTAAATTGTATTATACATGTTTTTAAATGTTTAGTAGATAAAGAGATTTCTTTAATCTAGTCAATTAGAACTTATAATATTTATGTTAAATAGAGACAATTGTTTTAATACAATTTGATATGTATTGATATTTGAAAACATTTAATATAACTCCGTGATATGTTTTCTAGTATTAAGTACTTTTTATGTGTGTGCAACATTTTGTTTAACGGGTCATGTTAAATTGTTGTGTCTACAAAGAACGAAACGTCTACAAAGATCTTTTGAATTATGTTTCGTGCAGTAATCATTTTAATTAACATTATAACGCAAGAATAAAATAAGTTTGTTACGTTTATATTATTTCCCTTCAACTGCTTAATGACCTACAGGCGTGGTGATGTGATGTGATGATGACCATGGAGATCTATGGATCTCTCTTCATTATTATGCAGGCTCCGAGCATACTCTACCACGCAACTCCGTGCTGATAAATGGAAGTTACTTTCAGTCCAATATTTTTTCCATTTCAATCCAAGTGTCTACCATAAGGAGTAGCTAAGCCCTACACTGTTGAGCATCTAGTCTAAACATTAAAATTTGGGTTTAGTAACAGTGTCATGGTGTCGAGTTTTTAAAAACCTTCAGGTCTTTGTTAATAGTTTACTCAATCTTTTTGATGGCATAGATCAACATGAAGGTAATGTTGCTTTTGTTACTTTGGTTCGGGCAGTGTAAAAATACCCCGTTTGTAAAATGTATGGTCTTTGTTATAAAAAATATAGGTCCCATGTAGAGTGTCTATCGACAAAAGCGGCAATGACTTAGTTGCCAGCCTATCAGATTATGGACTACCATGTCACGATGCAGGTAATCCTAATTCTTGGGTATGAGTGCTTTTTTCTAGTATAGTCTTATGAAAAAGATAATCGCATTCTTATATATTTTTAGATAAGAAGCCGAATTTTGTTAAATCTAATCGTGGAAATATTCCGATATTGTTACGTGGGTACAAATACTCCGTAAGCAAAGAAGATGTGTGCCGGATTCGAGCACAAAAGATGGCGCTGTTCGAGTCACAACGCGAAAGGCTGTCGCGCTGTTCTTCACACGATCGATAATGTTATTGTCAAGTTAAACGAAGAACACAGTCATAATAACATTGCATGTAATCATTAATGTTTGTGAAATAAAGATGGTGTTTAAGTTTTCTATACATATTTTTGTTTTTATTTCGTTTATTATTGTTTTCAGGCAAATTATTAACAGTTTTTGACAAATTCCATCTTTGAAGATAGATTAGTTAGATGGAAAAAGTATATTGACAATTCCATTATTATTTTATAAATTGGAAAATTAACTGTAAATGAAATTGTACTTGTAATGAAAATCGTAACAATTTGTATTAATTATTTCAGATAGACTGCAATTTATAATGTCTAAGCAAGGCAAACAACTGATTCTTCTTGACGGGTATCGATACTACGCCAAATCATTCATTAACTACGGTCATGCGGTGAAGAAACGATGGTACTGCTCCACTCATCACCCCCGAGGCTGCCCCGCCGCCATCACCACCCTCGATAAGAAGATCATCAAAATGAACAGTTTTCATAACCACGCTCCTGTACCAGTTTAATTTAAATAAAGTACGTGACACGGTGTTTGTCTGCGATGGACTGCGAAACTACTTAACCGATTAGTTTGAGCCAACTTGAAAGATAGGATAGCTTATGTCGCAATATTATTTTATTGACGTATTTGTTTAAATCTAAGAAAGAATTAGTTCCATAACATTCTAACAGATGGCGGTGTAAGATAATTTGACAAAATTAAGTATGTAAACCTTAGTCACAGCAACGCGTGGTCAAGTCTGCTAGGTTATATATGTTGCAGAACAACGTCTGCTGGGTCAACTAGTTTTATATATAACTAGTAGAGCCGGCGAACTTTGTATCACCTTGGATCATTTTTTCCCGTTTTTGTAACATTTCTCATCAATGCTCAGCTCCTATAATCTAAAGCCTTCCTCGGTAAGTGTACTATGCGACAAAAAAAAATTTTTCAATTTGAACCAGTAGTTCTTGAGATTAGTGCGTTCAAACAAACAAACTCTTCAGCTTTGTAATATTATTAGTATAGATTAGTTTTACAACGTAATTCGTCAACGTCGTGTCTACGTTTTATTAAGTCAAACATTTTTGTGTAAAATTAATATCAATCGAATAAATCACCGGTTCAATATTGGCGAGATAATTCTAAATTAAGTTGAATTAAAATTGGAGAATTAACCAATTCCCTATGTAATTCGACGATTGGAAAATTTTCGAATTTTAACTGTTCTACGAATCGAGAATTGGAAAATTTTAAACAATTCAACAAAGCATTTTGAAGTTATTTCAATGTTATTTTTGTTTATATTTAACGGCACTAAATGCTTCTAAAATAGGATTTAATATTTTTAAGTAGGTGTTCGGTATTTTTAAGATCCCATGTTTATATTGACATAGTTATATGAATGAATCTTGTATAATTATGTCATATAAACAGAATATGAATATTACTTAAACTTACTAAAAATATACTTAATGCACTAAAGTCTTTTAAATAAATTATCAAATCATACTTTAGTTTTTTCTTGACACATTTCTTTCCTTTCCTTATTGTATTGTCTGATGACTAGCATCCAACCAACTCCAGCAAATTATACCGACTGATACATAGAATTATGTATTTGTTTATCCTTTATTGCAGCAACCTTAACACTACGGAGTACAACAAGGTAAGCCATTGATATTGTACCAAGATTTGAAGGTGAAGAATTTGAAGGTGGTAACGCCTTAGGAAAGGGTGCAGTTAAAAGATGGTGGTACAGCTAACTTCGGCTAAATTGCTAGCCTCCATCACCACTTTAGATAAGGAGATAATAAAGAATAACAAATAATAAACATAATCATAGACCCTACAAATTTTAAGGTATTTGTTGTGTACAGTCACGAGAAATGAAATGTATACGTTGACAAATTTCTAATTAATATGCTGACTGCTAGGTAAAGTATAAGAGTTTTGTATGAAAATTAGGTAAACATTAAATTTTGGGTAAATATATACCATCTGAAGTAATAATCGGTATATAAATATCGAAAACGTAGGTATTTGATTATGTTTTGTTTACTATGATTGGATAAAGATGTGCTCTGTGTTGATATGAATTAGAGACCTGTTGACATAAACCTTTCATAGTACATAAGTTGGTTTAAATTTGGCTTCCTCTAAGAGTATCAGGGATATGCGTACTAAATATTTATAATACTTTATGATAGGCAGAAGTGTATAAAGTGTACAATACTGTTACATGAAATGTCGGAGATTTCTCATATGTGCCTTATAGAATCACAATATCCATATTTTTGGCTTTGGGTTTTCATCTATGGAATTTCTTTCCTTTTAAATCCGCAGACACGGGCAATGAATTAAAATAATTTTCTTATCCATAATCACAGACCGATGCCAAATAGTAAACTAAGCTTGTTTATTTTATTGCACTGTGTTTGTATTAATTAGAAACTTGTTGACGTATACACTTTATTGCCTGTGACTGTAGATGCTAAGTTTCATATTAAAACCATTGGAATTTCGTATAAAATTTTGGTTATAGTGTACCTAATTTATATGTTAATGAGATTCGATTCTAATAAAATATATTTATAGTTATAGGTGCTCCAATATTCGTCAAATCAGCAAGAGGAAATCCCACAATGCTGTTAAACGGGTTCAAATATTACAAAAGAACCACAATACAAATCGGTCAATCTTTGAAGACAAAATGGTGCTGCTCTCTACATAACTCTAGGAAGTGTCGAGCAGTTCTTTATACACTGGACAAGACTATATTTAAAGGGAATAGTGATCATAGCCACCCACCAGCGTACAGTGAGCCTAGTATCTCTGGATATGGCAAATTTTAGTTTAATGAAGTTTTTGATTTGTGACCTTATTGAAATAATCACAGTAGATATCTTTAGTATTATATAGACCTATCTGTTAATACAAGTTCTTACAAGACCAGACTACGAGGGTTTAAAGGCTCTTGGGTTCAACCTCCAGCGAGATCGCTGGAAAATTCTGAACGAAATTTCTGGATAGGAATTTGAATGATGAGTGTATTCTGTTCTCGGTTTGGGTGTGTGTGCAATTGTCTTTGTGTGTTGTCTATGACATTCACGGCACGGAAATCCTGTGTGAGTGTGTAGAGTTATTATTATTTAAAACCGCACAAACGTTAGGAAACGTCGAAAAAACATTGTTTTACTTAAATATTTTCCGTAATAGGTAATTATAATACTAAAGGTGTGACAGGATATCTGGTTGTATTATAACATTGCGGGTATTTTTATACATGATTGTTAACATTCTTGTCAGTTTAACTGTACTTACATAATGCAAGAGGTTATATGTTAACTAATTTATTTTTGTATTATTCATAAGTTAAATTTCAATTGTGTAGAATTTTTTGTTCAAAACGTATATGGCTTTAATCTTCCTAATTATGGTAAAGATCGAATGGTGAGTTTTGGATATAAAAGTTTCATCGTAGATATTCGGATCTTCTCATCCAAATTCTGAAGAACGGCCTCATAAATCATTATACATTGAATGGACATTGTTCGTATATTATATCAAATAATAAAACAATTTACTGCGTTTTTTGTCAAATAAATTAAAGTAACAGTTAAACTGTCTTTAAATGCTTGTTTAAGATCAAGATGTAAATTAAAATTACGTTTAATCCTTTAAAACATTCTACGATTATTTGTGATTCATATTATATGAATTAAATTAAAAATTAAATCAATATTAAAACCAATATATTGCAATATTTATTATTTAAAATTTCATATCTAATAAGTACCTGTGGTACTTAAAAATCTCCAATCGAATAAATATTGAATATATGTTTACTATTGAGAGGTCTGTACTATTTAGATATTTGAATACAATAATTAAAAGAAATGCCTCAATATTTGAAAATTTTATTGGTTGAAATAATATTATGCTCTATTAAAGTTATTCCATAGGATATTAAACCAATTATTCTAATCAATTAATCGGCCAATATTCGCGTTAAGAAACTTTTATCCCCTATATTATCCCCTCGGGGCTAGAATTGATCAATATCCATTCTTAGCGGATGTCTACGTCATAACATCTACCTGAATGCCAAATTTTAGCCTGATCCGTCCAGTGGTTTGGGCTGTGCGTTGATAGATCACTATGTCAGTCAGTCAGTCACCTTTGAGTTTTAAATATTTAGATTTGTGTATATTATTTTTCAGATACGCCAATATTTTCTGTATCGTCCCGCGGAAAGCCATTAATGCTTTTAGCTGGGTTTAAGTACTACAAACGGGATTGGCACAAAATGGGAGACGTCACTAAAAGTCGGTGGTATTGTTCGACGCACAATTCAAGAGGATGCAAAGGATTTATTTACACCTTGGACGAGGATATCATTAAAATGAGCACTGTACATAATCATCCTCCCGTGTACCCGTATGAATTGTTTTAATTTTGTTAAAGCCATTTGTTTCTTCAAAATTTTAGTAAATGTTTTTCTTGTATATTTAGTTATAGAGTTTTACGGTTGGTTATTTAATTGTAAGTCTCTTTTTCGTACTAATATTATTAGTTAAGGAACTGACTATACGACAGACGAACCATCTTATGGTAAGTGGTAACCGTATTCATATTATTATTTCAGCTATGATATTCAGTTTAAACATTAATTCATGAAAGATGAAGTTGCAAAGTATTTCTTAAATAGTACTAAGTATTTAAAAGCCTCCTTTGTTATTGAAATATACCATTAAATCAAATCTCGAAGCGTATAATTTACCATATTCTTCCAACTATCCACCTTAGGTCTTCCACTGCTGAAATCTCCCGTAATTTGCAGAACTCTTAACTGGATCTAAGCCAGTAGTATATCCACTTTTTTGTCGGATCATTAGCCCATTTCTATTGATTTATTATATCTTTTTTTATTCAGTTGTGGTTACCATTCGATGTTCTTTCCTTTAATGATTACTACGCATATTCACATATTAGCCATATACACACTTCTTCATTCTATCTTCCTCTCCAGATTCATGGAGAAAACTACTGATCATACTTTTATCAACAACTTGCGTTATATTATGTATTGTTTTAATCAAATTAAAAATTAAAGATTTTCTTTACTTTTAACTATATTTAATGCTTAATTGTACTACAGGGACTCCCGTGTTTGAGATATCATCAAGAGGCAAGCCAATTATGTTTCTGGACGGTTTCAAATACTACTTGAAACGTAATCGAGTGGCCAATCTTGTAAAGAAAAGATGGTACTGTTCTACACACACCTCTCGAGGATGTAAAGCATCTGTGTTTACTTATAACAACGAGTTCTTAACGGCTTGTGGTGAACACAACCACAGGACGATGATGTGAATATTTAAATCTAATATAACAATCCAAATGAGATCACATTTAATAAAACAGATTGTAAGTTCCTAAATTACCAACACAAAGTTTTGAATAACAAAAATATAACTGATATTCCAGCTTTTTTATTATTTCCTTTAAATACTCTCGTAGGCTAATTCGGTTTTTTAAACTATCACTCTTTTCAATTTGTAATTTAAAATTGCCTCACAAAACTATTTCCCATCTTATCGACTTCGTTATGTAGCTTAGTTGAAATAAATCAATAGTTTAATTATGTATCCCAAATTTACAGTCCGCATTAATTTTATTCCCATTTGGTATTTAACTTACAATTTACATATTGTTTTATTCTGTCCTACGAAAAGTCAAAATGAATCCCCACAGTTTATTATTGTTAAAGCTTATCCCACATTATTATTTTTATTTTTAATGTTTTAACGTATTCGAGAATTTTCAATCCATTAAGTTTGTTTTCAGACATTCCTATATTCGTCCCGTCTATACGAGGTAAACCATTAATGATTGTAGGTGGCTACAAATACTATATGAGAGAGACGCACAATATTGGACAGTTGAGAAGGAAGAGATGGCTCTGTTCCACCCACAACTCGAGAGGTTGTAAAGCCTACATCTACACTTTGGATCAGGAGTTTATCAAAATGAACTGTGTGCATAATCATCCACCTATATATGTAGTCGAGGATCAATAGTTAACAAAGACATTAAATTCGAAAACTTATATTGATTATATCCAATTTTCTTCTTTCTTCTACCATTTACATATACCATTTCCATATACCATTTCATTCATCATTCATCATTCAAATTTCAGCCTTATTGTTAGTTGAATCTAGAACCGTGTAAGGTAATCAAAGAGTAACATCCACTAAAAATAAATAAGACAGCTTGAGTCCTGACTGAGGGTATATAACCAGATACCAGTGGAATATTGTTTGTTATAAATACTAATAAAATACCTTTAAATTCATTCAATTCAGTATTATTCTCATACAAGTTCTTTCTTCTATATATCTGCATATCTTTGTCCTTATTGTCGTGTGATTCCCCACCGTTTTTCAGGGCTTGTGTTTAAACGCCGCCAAAAATGTACCTATTTTACTACCAATAAAATTCGAAACCGCTAGCGCGAGTTTCTTACTTTTTACGGTAATAAAATCATATCAATCTAACCTAACCGTTAATCTGGTGCACAATCAACATTATTTGGTGATTATTTAACCATTTTGGGAAGCAAAAGGAATAATTGTTCAAAACGTGCAATTATTTTAACGTTTGTTTATTTATTATACATCATAATATGACATTGCTTAAGACCTTTTTATAAAGTTAACGTTTATTTTCTGTAGGGTCTTAAAAATATTTCTGGTGATTATACCCGTTTTTCAGGTCCAACACATTTCTACGGGCCACGCGGCAACCATTTTATGAAGCTCGATGGATACACCTACACCGTACATATTAAAAGACAGCTGGCCGGATGCTCGACTATATCGAAGATTCGTTGGCGATGTTTGACACACTGCTCTAAAGGCTGTAAGGCCGTAATTTACACTATCGATGATATGATAGTGTCTTCAAAACTCCAGCATAACCACTATCCGGAATTGCCTAATATTTAAATCTGATTCTACCTCAACTTAAGCTCTTATGGAAGTTTGACACTGGATACATTTTCAATATACGGTTTTTCAATACTTGCTTTTCGTTATTGTTACATCCTATTTATATTGTGTCTATAAAGGTGTCATCGACTAAGAGTACATACATATGCTATCAAATCATTCAGGTCTATTGATTTAACACCACTTACCACGAGGGTAAAGCGTAATTTATTAATAGTTAAAAATAAAAACATTCTCCTTCAGTCTTTATCAGTGCTAAGTGAATTAATTTATAATTTATCTTCTGTGGCTTTTTGAACACAGATTATGTCATTGTAATTCTTATGTCAACCCACTAATGTCAATATTATTTCACAGCACCTCAATTCATATTGGGACCCAAAGGCAACCGAATCATGCTGTATATGGGTTACACTTACACCGTGCACTTGGAAAAATTATACGGACTCTCGAAGAAGATTAGATGGAGATGTATTAAGCATTGTAGCAAAAGTTGTAAGGCTGTGATAAATACTTTGGATAACGAGTTTGTATCTTTCAAACTGGTGCATAGTCATCAAAGGGAATTTTGAATATCATAAGCATTAGATATAACTCTTAACACAATAGACCCTAATAAGTATAACAGATAAGATAGATTAAAATATTAAAGCATGTACCCGGCATTGCCAAATAAACGCTCATTTTAAAAATGTTGATCATAATGTTAGCTATCGAACTTTCAGTACAGTGTTCGTAGGAGCCAATAATGAATCACTCTCTTCTTCTCTGTAATCAGATAATATGAAGGTATTAAGATATTTTAGCGAAGTATAAACTTAAGTTTTTAACCCATTCCAAAAAAAAGAAGGTTCGTCATTATTAGTTGCTTATGAACTTTTTAATGGGTGATTTGGATGATTTTTTTCTATTCCAAAACTGGTGCCTGATATGTGATTTCAATTAAATTTGATCGAGGTTTGACTAGTTTTGATTTATCTTTTATAGTTCGTATTTAATATAAGTCGATTTATTGTTAATTTATAAAGTCATTAATTCTTCTCGTCTTTCCCCGCTGACAACGCATTAGTGATGCTTTTAGTATTTCTGATGTCTATAGTCAGTTGTTACCACAAAATAATCAGATATTTTATCAATTTATATTAAATAAAGTATTAGTATTATGTTTTTCATTTAGTATTATTTCATTTACTTCTTACATTTAGCAGCTATTTATATAATGATAGTAATGATATAACCGAAGACAATGTTGTATTTCGTTTTCGTACAATAGAAAATTGCATACTATAATATTGTATTCGAATGTAAAGGCAGTTGAGATATAATTAATTAGATTACGAAACTATACTCAAGCCTGTAGAAATCTTTGTATTTAATGATTTTATTTTAATTTACGTAGCAATGATGTCGTTCGAAAACTAAAAAACAAAAAGTTTTTTGTAATGTTGTTTCATAGAACTGATTTCCATAATCCTAAGTAGAATAATTTATCACTAAACAATTTGCTTAAAATATTAGTTTTATTCCATAAATCCCTTCTGCTTTTTAAATGATTAATTTCTTTAAGTTTGCAACTTTTTGTAAGTTAATAATGCCATCTTTATATGAATTAAGAAAAATAACAATAACTATTTTTGATCCTCATGAATTTGATGCACTTTTCTAGTACAATCATTGACTTCGTAATATCAAGTCAATAGGTTTTACCTCTTATCATCTTACTTTACCTTTACCTTACCGTTTAGAACCCTTACCCTCGATTCTTTTATTTCAATTTATTCTTAATTCATGTTGATCTTCGTTTCGCAGTGCATTACGTCCTAAGTAGACAAGGTACAAAACTACTCAAATATGGCGACCATACTTATTCTATACATCGATCCAGACTTTTGGGGACCAGTACTAAAGTTAGATGGCGCTGCGCTCGTTCCAAAAGATGCCGCGCGGTCATACACACTCTCGATGACTGTATACTATCTGGTAACTGTATACATAATCACGACTGACCAACATAAAATATATAATTATTGATTATAACACTTGTATAATTTCACTTACCATTAAAAATGAAACTAATTCAAATACCCTCTACTTACATAGACCTAATAAAGTTTTTTACTATACTAGCGGATTCGGCAGATCTTATCCAGAAACAAAAACATTTTGTCGTTACATTGTCTGTCAGATCGAATTGTACATCGAAATTCGAGTATACTAACCGGTGATACAACTTTATATTCACAAACCATTTTCACGTCATGGCGCTCGTGCACGCTTCCGTCTTCCAAACCAATTTATAAAAAATATTTTAATTAAATCGGTTATATATCTTATCTTATACTAATATATAAAGCTGAAGAGTTTGTTTGTTTGTTTGTTTGTTTGTTTGATTGTTTGAACGGGC
>DWJN01001368.1:0-18280 GCA_018248895.1 Carystus phorcus
ACAGAGTTAAGCAACTGCGGGCGCGGTCGGTACCTGGATGGGTGACCGCTAGTGGCAAAAATTTCTTGGGCGTTTCCGTGCTTCGGAGGGCACGTAAAGCCGTCGGTCCCGGTTGCTATGAACATAGCAGTCGTCAAGCCATGTTGAAGGCCTTCGGGCGGTTTGAAAACTTCCGACACTTGCTTGGGTTGGCCACTAACTCCTCCACCAATCCGCATTGGAGCAGCGTGGTGGAGTGTGCTCTAGACCTCCTTAGTGTTGAGGAGAGACCCGTGCTCAGTAGTGGGCCATTAATGGATTGAAGGCACTTAAAAATCATAACCCGAAGAAAAGTTCATAACCAACCATAATATACCCATCAGGTCAGCCTTGGGACATCTACTGCTGTAAATGTATCATAATAATGTCATTTTAAAATGTCAGAATCGTTTTTTTTAAATATTTATATTATCCTATTAGAATTTATAAATGAGGAGGCAACGATTGTTTTTTTCTATGATTCAGTGGCAACGTCAGAGAACAAAGAAGAATGCAATAAGTCATCTTTGTTGTTGTCAACGCATCGATCTTCCATTACCTTACTGATATCTATGGGCTTTAGTGTCCACTTATCATCGGATGGCTCATGTACTCGTTTATCAAGTATATATAAAAAAGGTTAAACATTTCGATTAAACAATCTTGCCTTCTATCATTAATGGCACGGGCGCGACTGAGCACGGGTGTCTCCTCATCATTCAGGAGGTCTAAAGCATACTCCACCACGCTGCTGCAGTGCGTATTTGAGGAGAGGTCAGTGACCAACCCAAATGTCGGAAGTTTTGCAAGTCGTCCGAAGGCCTTCGACATGGCTTGACGACTGTCATTTACCATAACAACTACGTCCGACGGCTCAACGTGAAACAGCTCACGGAAACGCTCAAGAAATTTTTGCCACCAGCGGTCACCCATCCAGGTACCGACCGTGCCCTCAGTTACTTAACTCTGTCGATCGCATAGGATCAAGCCGATAATAATCTATTTACCTGAAAAATGAGATGCTCCCGAACAGTCAGCGTGCCAATAAACAGATCCTGCTGTTGGACGTACGCCGATAGTGCAGTGAGCGCCTCCGGTGTGGCCGGGAGACCGTTGAGGGCTCGCGTACCGCTGGACATGACGCCGCTCGGTGTTCTGAACGTGAGCGCGTTCAGGAGCGTCGTCTTACCAGCGCCCGAGGAGCCCATGATCGCGAGCAACTCGCCGGGATACGCCGCACCGTTCACTGCGTGCAAATGTGTAAAATAAACGAAGATGACAGAATTAATGCCATGAAAGGTGTCCGTACTTTTCACAAAAAAAATCTTTGATATTTATTTAAGGGCTTCAACCCGAGCGAAGCCGCGGGTAAAAGCTAGTATTAAGTTAAATAAACCCAAATTCAAAAATATATTCCAAGAAGTAACTTTTTTATGTAACTAGCCGCATAATGACTCGAAGAGTCATATGATGATAAGTGGTCATTGTCGTCCATAGACATCAACAACATTAAGACAACACTGTTGCGTTCTCGGCCAATAAAGAAGAAAGTGTAAAAGTACTGACTCTGAAGCTTGCAGCTGACACGACGAGCCATTTGGCGACAGACTCGCACAAGAAGGCGATCCTTACGAGGCGTATCCTACGACCGTTTTAATAGGTACCTACTTGTAACAACATGTATACAAAGTTGCATGATAATCGGTTGAGTAGTTTCGGCGTGAAAGGTGATATTAATAAAGATATTTACGAGTTGCTTCACATACATTGTTCGTAACATTTGAATAGATTATATAGGTACCTACTTGTTAGATGGTATAACATACTTACTGTTGACCATTTAAATGTCTTACCATTTCGCAAAAGTTGCTTCCTCTGTTGGAACATGCGGTTAGACGAGGACTTCCAGAACTGCCAGAAGCGTCTGTTCCTGCTCCTGGTCTCGGTGGCGAAGGCGTTGATATCCGCCCAAGTGTACGTCACCTTCTCCGTTCCACCGATAGCGCCGTAACTCCTGTTGGCGGGAATCGCCAGCGTCACTTCACCGCCGCTCATGCGAGGACTCCCGCTCGGTGTGCTCGCATTCTGTTAAAAAATAACGGTTTACATACATGTTGGGTTGCCAGATCCAGGCTGATCATTTCCTGGACGTTTCTGGGGCCACGTACGGAATCAGAGTTTTGGTCTCCGGTCCGAGACTAAACTAAGTAGGAATTACCTAGAACAATTAGTTAGTTGATGAAAATAATACTTTTTTTGGAAAATCCGTTTAATTATCCTAGACTGTTAAATACAAAAAAATTTAATTCAACTTTTTCAAGTAAATTTTTTAGGCTTAAATGTAGCGGTAGTAACTTTGCGATAAAAACTAGTATTTTTTCAATCCCGGAAATCCCGGCCATCTGGCAACCCTAGGTACATGTGCATTGTAGCAGTGTCTAGAGGATAAAATATTACAGTTGTTGTACACTTTGCTTCCAGAAACTTGCAGGCCTACCGGATGAACTTTTACAAAACATGGCAAGGTCAGGGCAGTTCAAGTTATAGTCGAAACCTGACAGGTTTATATTTTGTACTCGTAGTCTATGACTTGCACGGTGCCTGATTTGCTTTTTTAGTCAATCACAATCGAACAGATTTTTTTTTATTTTTGTTAACCATGTCAATACGGTTACGTCATCGCTACTTTAGATATATTTGTAGTTTAGCAATAGCTTGGCTTAAGCAAAAAAATTGTATGAACTCCCTATTTGTATTCTTTAAAAGTACATACATACATCTCTTTATACTTCATACCTATACAGGATTATCTTTTTACAGTACCACTTAAATTGTGTCGTTCATTTTATTCATGTATTTGATTATTTGCTGTTATCGCTTGCTTCGTTAGATGCAAATTGAATATTTCTGTAATATGGTAATGTAGGTACCTGAATGAACGATACATAACCATTAATTAGAAATTCTGTAAAGCGTAGCAAAAACTATATTAAAATCTATTGGGTGGGTTAATAAAAGAGCAAATTGCAATAACAAATGGACAGAATAGTAAGAAGCTCTATTTTATAATATTTAAAGATGAAAATGCCTTGTGTGACCTAATAAGTGGGGAAACCGGAGAGTATTGAGTTGGACACGAAACCAGACTCGAGATATCATTGGATACGATTTCGTATCTGATTACGGGCGTTTAATATTCAGCGGTAGCGATATATATGGAGTGTAGACTGTTAGGAATTATTTTCTAATTGCTCTATATTCACTATTGCAAACCAACCTCATGTCCACTTAATTGTCAGAGTTTGATCAAATTACACGAAACGCGTCAGAAATTATGCACCAATTCTATGGTCATGTATTTAGTTGACGTGAAGGGATTTAAATTTATGTACAAAAAGAGTTTCATAAATATCTGTCAAATATTTATGAAAGAGAAACTTATTTTACACAGCTTAAATGATTCTCTTCTCTGTCAATTATATCATTAAACATAATTGAAGTAAAATTCCATAAGAGTAACGAATCCATTTTCCATTTCGTCCCTCCATCCAAGGCTTAAATTAGAGATGGTTAGGTACCAAAGAGAAAGATACAACTATGGATAAAATGATTGTATTGAAAGTCCGACGTTCCCCTGCTTATTTAGTCAACCAACTTATACGTACTTGGAGTAGCAAAAGTTAATTTTGGTAGATACACATTCCCCTGAGAATCACTTAAATAAAGCTGTTAGTTGTGTATAAAAGTTTGTACCTAAATATAATTCGGCCTTATTGGAGCGGCCAAACTCCAATCCCATGGCGGCTTACTAGGGTCTCGCAAGAGATGACAAAAGCCAGCCTGCTCGCTGGTAGGGCTTCGCATAATTATTATATTGTTAATATTAAGTTATTCATATTTTTCTTATCTTTTCGTGAAGCCCGCTTAGGTGCCAGCTGGAAGCTTGACAGTCAGTACTTTCTTTTTTTTGTCTTTTCGGCTTAAAAGTCATTAGTGATTTCTTGGCGTTACTGATGGGCATTGGCGACGGTGACCACTTACCATCAAGGAGTCGTCTGAAATTTTATCGATTATTTACAAAATACCATTACCCGAGAACCCTACACGGCTCAGCACGCAGATGAACAGGCCATATTTCTAAATGAATATTGTATGCTTGTAATGAATCGTACTACAGTTGGTACATATACATATTTGACAAGATGTTAACGAGCTGAAATGATTCGGAGGTCCTTTGAAATCTTAGACGTAATCGATCCGTCGCAGAGGTCGACGTAATCAGCCAATTGAGTGCATGCCATATTCGCTACATTGTCATCGTTAAAATTGAAACGTTTTTATTATAACCATCTAATTTTGGATTGTTCAAATTTGCCGAGAACTATTGTCTATGGTACTGTTCGCAATCACAACCACCATTCATTGAGTTTACTTATACATATTTAATTTCACTTGAAATTAAAAAAATACTTTATTCAGAAGAACTGAACTTAAAAAATAAATCAAACAATTGGACAACTCAACTTTTGGATGTATTCATTATAGATTTTCTTGTATAATCCGTTTTTGGTCTTAGATCATATAGATTAATTATGTTTTATAAATAAGTTAATGTTAACGCTGTTGCATTATCAAATCAATTAATTTGTACTAAATGAAAACATCTAAAGATTATTAAGAACCTGCATTAGATCTGTTCAAAAGCAAATCACTGCATATGAACATAAAGGCTGATTTAATTACGTTGGATTCGTTAAGAGCGCTTTACTATGGATACCTAATTAATATAAATAGGCTATACAAAGACGTTTACACGTATCTTTAGGCGGTGATGCAGTCAAGCGTTAACTTGTTAACGTAGAGTTTATGACGAGTTAAAAATATTGTGCAATCATTGTAGGTCGCGAACATAAATATGAAGATTAATGTAACTCTCGGTTGTTCGAGACACTCAACGGAAATAGGCTTCCTTTGAATTGGGATCAATAAAAGGAATCGTTTAGTGGTTAACGCGGCTGACATCGGCATCGCCCTGTCGGAATACATCTGAAGATAATGGCGCTCAGATAAACCTTATCGCTGCAGCACTAGGTACAAAATCTAATGCTACTCGATATGAAAGAAGACTGAATTACTTGACCATATATCAAGCGAGTGTTACGAATTGTTCTGTCTACAAAGCAGGGCACATGGTATATGTGCTGTGTAGGAAAACAATATGAAGCGCTGCATCACTAACCCTAAATAAAATAGTTTTGCGTAGATATTATGTGTTAATATCATGACGATAACCAGATATTAGTGACTAACTACCTTACGTCGGTGTTCTGGGTTCAATCTCTTGGTGTATATGTAAAAGATTAAATTCTCTCTGTCGTTTATTGGTTATGTGTACTTAATGTTTGAGTCATTTGCTTCCTTTTTGCCGTCACCTTATCTATAATGGCTCTAGTGTTGTAGACATTCATTAGCAATAACTATCATACGAGTCATCTAGTACTGACTTAAAAAACACATTTTCACCTGCGACATAGAAATTACTAACGCATGGTTTAATTAGCAATAATTCAGGGTTGTAAATATATTTGCTTTTTTAATTTGACAAACATGTTACACTTATCAAATAAAAAAAATCTGTTACATCACGTGTTGTTGATAACCCGGCAATTTCTTCAGCAACACGCTAACTACACTCCAAATGTAGAAGACAAAAAAGCCAAAAAAGCATTCTTATAAATAATTATATATGTAGGTAATTGTAAAATGACAATTTAGTAATAATAGTCATATAGGTACCTACATGACTTGTTTCTGTACCTACGTAAATATTCCTATTGATGAAACAGCATAAATTATTTAATATATACATACATAGATGTCTACGTTTGGATTACTTTGGATGCCAGCGTAAGTTAAAAACTCGTGAGACTGACATATTAAAAACAAGTTTTAACTTTTTATGCTAGGCCACTGACTCAAATGATGACATTTAAATTTTCACCGTGTCTCAACCGAAAACATATTTACATTACATTGGGATATGTATTGCTTCATTTAGTATCGTATTAATCTTTAATTATTATCTAAGATCTTAACGTCATATCGAACTTTTTAAAATATTTCGTTTTACTACAAAAAAAACTCAAGATAAGAAGGGGTCTATAAAAGTATAAATTTATATAATACTCGTTATTTCCATCAGCTTGGAATGAGGACAAATTAATTTACAAATTTAAATTCCCAAAAATTAATTATTATACATAATTTACTAGTTATTATAATATTATAAGTTGTCTAAAGCCTACCAGAATCGGCTATTTAAAAAAAATCTACCGTTCAAACCGTTGCGGTAGACTCAATTTTTTTTAGCTGCCAACTTGCTAATATGCATCTTCTGTTAGCATTTTTCTTCTACAAATATGTATATGCCTAGTTTGAAAATCATGAAAAACGTTTTAAACATTGGGTTACATTTCTAATTGACGTATAGGACGAAAATATGTTGCATTATGGGTAGAGTTTTTATTAATAAAGTGCTACTCTGGGGCTCCAAATGATTGTATCGGACATAAAGATAATAGGATCTAAACGAAGTGTATACATAGTCTGTTCCAAACCGGTTCCACTGAACGAAGCCACACGAATAGGTAGGTTTATTACTCACGTGGAAGAAACTGTGTATCTATAGGTATAGCTAACTATTGTATAGTAAACTATATTAGTAGGTGCCTAATCCGCCCGATTCTCTTCTATTGTGCGTCACGGTAATTAGTACATCTACTTACAAAGCATATACTATCGTTGCTAATTTTTATTACTATTTAAACAGTTATCATTTTTACTCCGTATTTTTAATGTGAATGCACTTAGGCCTTCTCGTGGATCTTCTATAGGTTAAACCACCAAGGAATCCGTGGATTAGTTACAGATCCTAATATTACGTGACTCAGTACGGATACCTTTAGAAGGATTTACCCTCGAAAAACCAGTACATACTATGTATCTACTTGGATTTTGAGTTTATAAATTTAAAATAGTGAAATTCTTTTATGTTATATTTTGGATTATTTGAAGAATATTTTCTTATTAAAATCGATTAACTCCGACTTAGACGGTGACAACGATAAATGATTCTACGACTTCTTCGAGGTAACTTGGAAAATAATTTTTTTTTGACGCGCAGATAAAATATACTATGAAAACCGATTCTTTCCAGCCAACAATTCTTTCAGCATATTTTCGTGTTGTGATGTAGTAGGCCACTAGCTTGTTTGTTAGCATTGACAAAAAACAAAGATGCAAGAACACCGAATTCTTCTTGATTAAAATTTCTAAGTTAAATTATAAGAATACAATACTGACCTACTCACGTGCCTCGCGTTTCTTAATGAAGTTCAAAAGTTGATTTATAGTTATTTAGATGCGTATAATAATACTAATTGATCGATATCTTTAACATGTAACCTATTTTAGAGCAATATGTAGTAGTGACCTATTTTAATACATTTACAGAAGATATGTCAATTTATAGAATGCCGTTGAAACATTTCCTCGGGTAAGTAGTAAGCTACTAACGACCTATCAGAAGCTACCACGTGAAGTGAAGGAAGGACGACAAAAAAAATAACATAAGTAAAAATAATACAAAAAACCATAGACTAACTAAAAAGTAATAAATGTATGATTATTTAAAACAGAGATTTCCAAATATCGTCTCACGTACACTTTAAGTAGGTACACGTGAAACTTCTATGGTCGATGGAAGATTCTTTATTCAATAAATACTTATCTTCTTGCATCCGGAAAGTTAGTAGTTTGTTAATAGTTTAAATCGTTATATAAAACGTTTATTTTTTAAGTTAATTAATGTTTAAGTTGTTAAGCCATTTAAGTAATTCTGCCTTTAATATCTGATTAAGTAGATAGGAATGTATAGTAGAAGGACCTATTTTAAATTATAATTGGTGTCCGAGTAGCAACACGAAGCTCCATCAGTACTTAGGTAACCTACCTTTTACTATATTATAGTAACGTAAGATATAGGTGAAACTTAGCCTTCATCTTAATCCGTATAAAATAACATTTTAAGAGCTTGCCTAGATTAAACAACAAATAAGGAATGTCTAAAAACAATGCAAACAAGATGGCGGCGTTGGTTAAATAAAATATACCGAACTGTATTATCGAACATTCCCCTCTCTTCTCAACATAATCTGCTGTTATAAAAATCCGTAAACGATTTTCAATTGAAATTAATTATAAAACTACTTATATTATTAAAAGCAGATAAATATATAAACGTGTATTCCTTAAAAGTTTCGTATTGATGTTTTAAATAGAAAGAAAAAATAAGTGACATGCGAAACTTTTCCAGTAATCATTCACTAGGTACTTTGAATGTGATCCATACATGTTAATTATGTCGGTCGGTGGTGTTTCAAGTAAGAATATTAATAACAACACATTATGACGTTAATCTACGAGTATTAATGCAATGGAGATTTTTTGGCACTTATCTGTATATTACCTAACATTTAAGTGCAATAAAATTATTAAAACAAGTCATAAATGGCAAAACCGGTTATAAATGTGTGTGTTGCGCATATATTACGAAATATCATGTGGGTATTTAAAAAATAGTGACAGTAATATTATTTTGGGAACCTTACCTGAGGGGAATTATTGCTGTACGTAACCCGCTGATTATCCACAGAAGAAGAAATTAGGGGTTCATGTTCTTCGGATCCAGCCGTCATTTTAACACTTAAAAGTATCTATTAGTTAAATAATGAACTTAATAATATTTTTATTATTAATCTATCACACTCATGTTAATACCGAACTAATTTTATGTCACAGATTACAATAATTTGTTCTATATTTTGGCGGGAAGGCGGGACGGCGCGTGCACGTATCCAATCGTTCGCTGCTGAGAAGCGTCACGCCATATGTTAAGCACAAACGGAACTGTGAGGTGAGGTTGTATTGTAAGTTGTGAGCCGGTCGCTACACTAATCTTGCAGTACATTTCCCTCAACTTGATTAGTTTCTTTATTACAGGTTATAATTCAGAGCATTCTTTTGTAATTCAGTTCATATAACAGGTAATTATTGTTATACTTTTTAATTTACTTAACTTAAAATTCTTTTAAATGTTGATGTACTTCTCCTAGAGGGATTTCTAATACGTAATGTACACCCAATAAATAAGCTTTGTTTCATTTCAGCTCAAGTATGTAGTACTTATGTTATGACTGTAAGTTAAATATATTTCACAAAAATAAGTCGACTGTTAGCTAAATCATACTTATAAAGTTATTTTCATGTTTGTCATTTTCATGTCCTCAATTTAGACGTTAAACTCATAAGCCAATAAAATATCAAACACAAGTATTCGGTATGTAAACGTTTATTCAAAAAAATCATATTTGAGATAGCAAATAATTAATCAGTAAATTATTTATACAATATTTAAATGAATATCCTTTACATTTCTTTCGTAACTCGTATGATAATAAAATGACACATGACAAAGGAACTATTGTATGTAGACTTGAGATGTTTCATGATTCTTAATAATATAACATTACCTATGTCTTAGCAATATGGCTAGCGTACTTTATAACATAAACCTTAACCACTACTACATAATGACAATTCGCTAACATACTTACTCAATCATTGTAATATTTGGTGATCGTAACCTCACGAAATGGGTTTGAAACAAGGTGCGTTTATAGCAATTTACTATTTGATGTAACCATATTTAGAAAAGTAATCTCACTCGAAGTAAGCAGATTTGTTTTGTCGAAGATGAAGAATTTATTTCGAAAATTGATTATAAACTCACCTTACTTCATTATTAAAATACAGTTACACAATGTTGCGTATAAAATAACGCATATCAATCTCCGAACTAAATACACCTGTTTCAAAAAATAAGCTTCAACATTCTCTTCTTGCGGTGATTAAATTTATTTGTATACATAAATAAGACAATATTTACATTGCTACGTAACTCGCGTACAAAAATGTATGCGAGTAACCAGTAATTGTTCAAAAAATGATATTCGGCACTACACTGGAAGCCTATCGTGTGAATCTCAAAATGTTTGAAGTTAAGAATAATGTACGTAATTAACATCGGATCCCAAGGGAGTTAACATTGATGATTCCATACATAACCAAATAATAGATTAAATTTCAAAATGAATAATTGAATAGGTCAAAGAAAGTTTATCGCATAAAATGTTTGTCTCAATCAAGAAGTCGTGTTGATCATAGATCTACAATTTAAAAGCAGTTTACTTAATATTACAAATAACTTTAATAGATAATTGAATCTCAAAATAAAGGCATTTAATGTAAAATCCGAAGTATGAATGCTTTGAATTTTATAAAAGTAATAGAAATATCAATAACCATAAACAAAATTAGCTATTGATAATTGTTTCTACACTTTAAAGAAAACTTTCAACGTTAATTTAACTTATACTTTCAGAGATGAGTTATTTACACCGTTAAATTAACTTTTCTATGACAAGAAACTATTTTAAATTCTGAAGTAATGACTGACGTCAAAGATATTGGCCCCTCTACTAGTCGTGAAGATGCGCGATTAAGCGGGAGTTGCGCCTGCCAGTTTCTGCGATATCCGAAATTGTGGACTATGCATTGCGTAGATCAGAGGGGCCATAAAGTTTGACGCAGGTATGTATATGAAGAAACCTGTTTAAATGAAGCAACGCGCTATGTACGTGTTGGAAAATATATAATGCATATGTTGATATATTGTTACATCGATGATTATAATAATTGGGTATTACATTTCATTCGCGTCGTTTTATAATTACATGTATAACAGTAACATACGTAGATGTATTTTTAGTTTAATTTGATTCCGTTACCCTGTCGCAAGATTTTTAAACAGTATTACAATAACGACCTTTATATTATTTAGTTATAATTGCTGTTAAAGGTATATAGATGACTCACAGCAATCTAAAGTAAATATTAAAATGTAATTGAAATTTAGCCGTTGAACGACAGGGCACCCGCTCTGTCCCTTAACATTAAAAAATAATATTAAATATATATTCTGGAAAAAAAAATCAGGAATCAACTTTTTAAGACTGACATCTAAAGTCTTGTTTGTACACACCACTCAGTGTTGTCCCTAGTTTTCACTTGATAATTGTATTAATTAACAAGTGAATAGCGTGAAGCAAAGTGAAGACCTCTGTCGATTATGGTGCAGCCTATTAAATTTAAAAAAAAACTAAACAAATCCGTGATAAATATATATCCAATTTTCAAATTTAATGGGATATAATGAAACAATTCAAATTTTATTTTAATTGGATACGATTTTTTTTACTATAAAGAAATAAACACTTGAATATTAATAGATACTAATTTCTGGGCTTGAATACCTTCAACTACACTTCTGCCTATACCCATAGTTACAAGAAATTAGCAATGTACGTACAATAAGTTATCCTTATAATTGAATGTATGTAATTCTGCTATGTTAGACATAATAATGCTCAAGAAAAACGGATAGTATTTAAGAATTTCAGCTATGTATATACATTATTTCGTTAATATTTCCTCTAGCAGACATAACGGAACTTCTAAATATTCAACTACACTTGTATAACTTAAAGTATTACATATGCATAAGCATGAATCAGTCTACGATACCTATTGGCAGTATAGATTATTGTTTAGCTTACAGAGAACATAAAAAAAACAGTTATAACATACATCAGAAAACAGTGATAAAATGTGTAAAAAGACAATGATATATGGAAAATAAGATAAGTCAAGAATGAAAAGAATGAAAAAAAAGGTAATACAATATTAAATATGCAGTATTAGTAAATATTATTTACAGTGAATTCTATAGATATCTTTTATCTATTACTCCAGTGGTACCATTCAGTACATATAGCGATTAAGAATGGATAACTGATAAGTTAGTAAGTTAGTCTCGTATGCTAAACAATACATCTTTTTAGTTTATTATCAGGACCGAATGCTAATTTTAGTATCTTACATCCTATGTATTGACGCATGGCAGTATTCAAGTGATATTCTGTCTTATTGAGGTTTGGTTAACGTCTACATCTGTATGATATGTCTAACAATATTCGAGCAATGTTGGCAGCGCGGAAATAACCTTTGTAAATCTCTATATATGGCAAACGTCTCATTTGGCTGATGCAGATGTGACATTTGAATGAATGAATGGACTCGAAGCGTGTTCACCGTATCGAATGAATCCATGTACTATTCTTTTTCATAAGTTCTGAAGACAGGTTTTAAATTAGATGCAATATGTCTCCTATAGTTACTGCGGACGTGTCATTTGGATTGAGGAATTACCGAAATATTGCTTATAAAATTACATCTTACAGTCGCGAGTTTCACAACAGATTTTATTGAAATAAAGGCATCATTGAGCTAATGATTTTTTCATTATATTAGCCGAGGCAGCGCTAATCTACTCCGCTTGTTCAAACTATTGAAATATCAGTCTATGGCAAATTAAGCGTATCCCGTTACGGAAGTTATACATTTTTCGCGTCTTTCAAATAATACATTTTATTAAACATAACAAACCTATTACCAATTTATTATGTTGTATATAATAAAATGCAGTTGTGTTAGGAATAGTAAACGCGAATCTTCGAATATTTTATATAGATTTTGTTAACGCCAACAAAGTAACTGTAATTAAAACAGAGAAGCATTTTAAAAGGGTTGAATATAATGCCGTTGTTGATCCAATCTCTGAGCGCTCATTATATCGATGCAACTGCTATCAACTATTGATAACATTGCCATTCATTTCTTATATTCATTCATAATAAACAGTTTTATTCTGAACACAGTCGTTATGTACGAAAAAACTATTTTCGGCTAATTACTTCTACGTGTTTCTCGTAAGGCAATAAACGAACTTTAACTTCGTCACTATCTATACATTTCCATATTAATGTCTAAGTCATTTCTTCGAGTGCTATTAACTATTTTAACTAATAAATTGTCTAGCTTGTTATATGAAACTAGTGTAGCTACGGTCGATTGGTTAGTAAACGACACCTTGAGGTAGCCTGAAATTATATAAACCCTTACACGTACCACTTCAACCCTACTACGATATAATACTGCTAAATCTATGATAGCTACTTTGTCTAACGCGACCGTTCATACCGGAACCGAATAAAGAGGCTACACTACAAGAAGTATGTAAAATTCGATAGTTTTAACAACAAGAGCTAAATAAGTTACAAACTTGATTATAACGTGGGAGAGTAATCGTAGACTATTATAAAGAAGAAAAGATTTACAGTATGAGTAACCCTTCGTTTCGCTTTAGCAAACATGATCATTGGTAAATATATCAGGAGTTTACAATTTTTTATGATAACCCTAAACACCAATTCTACCTTCCCTGTTAACAACTAGGTATTGGTAAAACTCGCTGTATTAAATTAAGAGATTATCACGCACAGACTGACAGACAAAGACTGTTTTACATTATGTATAAATTTTATACAATCGCCTTGAATCTTATATTAATATGCACTTAGTTAAATCTTTCCCGAAAACCCCACAGCCCTACCAAAAGTTAAGGAATTGATCGATCGAAAAAGAAATATTACAGTAAACATTACCATCACATAATAATCATCCTGTCAATACATTATTTAAAGTTTAATGTGATACGGATACTCGCAATATGTTTACTACGCCTATATTTCCTTGATTAGAACAGCCGTAACCACGGTCAATCAAACTAAGTAGAAATACCGGCGTGATAACACATTTTCGTACGTAACTAACCGCTCAATGAGACAAAAACAAGAGAGAAAGGTGAAATTTGACATGTTTATTAATTTTAAAATTGGAAATAGTTTAGATAATTTAAATATGTTTTTTTTTCTTAACAAATATATTTTTAGGTATGCATGCTAAATTCCTAGCTGGATAAGAAACTGTTAAATGAATGTAACAATATTATTACTCAGTGGAAATAAATATTTGAATTTGAAAATATCGCAAGTACCTATATCATAGTGTATTAGCTTACCAAATTATGCACGTGTATTTAAACGGATTCGTCCAAACATTCACTACGACCCTATAGGGCACTCCCCGCGGCGGCCGATACCGTCGCTAACTATAATTAACCTTTCCTATAACTTACAATCAAAACCGTCCTATTCGAGCGGAACGTAACAAGATTGCATCAGACGAGTAAAAGAGACAACAGATAGTAAGTCACCATTGCACAAGGGTCCATAACAGAAACGGATCAACGATATATATTAGAGGTCCTTTAATGTAACATGACCGTCGCGGTCCGGTTCGCAATAAGCCAAAGCTTTAGATTTACAAATAAATAAATAAAATAGATTTACGAAATCTTAAAAAATGTTTACAAAACCTTGGAAGTTCATCTTGGTAAATGCTTCTTCACAAACTTATGTTGAACTAAAAAAGCGAGCTTCAAGGCAATTTTTTTTAGCTCTAAGTACATATTTTGTATTGTTAAGACAAGGTCCGCACAAAATAGGCTTACGGTCCGGATGCGGAACGCGGTCCGCCATTTGGTGACCTGTCATAGATCATAGACTGTTAAAAATAGAAGGGGTTCGCGAATTATTTATGACCCTTCGACCTTATTTATACCCGTATTAGGCGTGAATAACATAAGTCGAAAAATTCACATTTTCAGTAGATCCATTTTTAAATTTCAACTGTAAATTCTGATTTTATGTTAATAAATACTTTTTTACCTGAGTGTACGCGTTTGCTTTACGATCCCAAACTCTTAAATACCGAATCTTCAATATTTCCTCCAATAACATCTAACAGTGAAATGGTGACTAATTAACTTTTACTCCTGCAGCCTTTCAATCTAGAACTTGTTCACTCGAACTTTCAACAAAACCAAAGCAATATCCAATCAGTCTTCATTTTCCTAGCATTTTTTTTTTTCAAATTTCAAATATATCCGCGACAAAACTAAACTTACCGAAACCCTTAAAATAGTAAACTACATATAATAAACGCAAGCGCACCGCGTTGTATCATATCACAGCCAAAATGGCCGCCGCCTGCTCGAGCCCTCGAGTACCCAAGTAAATCACAACATACACAACGAATCATATATAATCAATCCGCTAAAAAATTCAACTATTTTTAATTTTATTTCCAGTTTAAAATAGTTATTTAATGTGAGAAATGTGGCATTTGTGAGAGGTCTGAGTGATTAGAACGCTAGTTGTTTTTGCACTCAAACTTTTATATAGCTCGGTTAATAAAAGTTGGCCAACATAATACTTTGACATATCGCACTTTTGTAGTTAGTGTGAGTGTGAGTCTGTTTGTCACCCAAGGACAGGCTTACCAGCATAACAGAAATTGTTGTTGTTTTTTTTTACTACCATTTTGAAATACAATGCGATAAAGTTTGAGCTCGTTCGCCAAGTCATTCGTCAAAATAATTGTAATTACATTTGAAACGATTTATAAAACACATAACAAGATTGAACAACGCTTCGTATTATGTAAATGGCAGCTTTCGTTAATCGATCTATACATTTTACGAACATTTGTTCGTCAAGGACCGGCTACGTCCACTTACACATACTACATCTTATATTCTGTATATTTAATATATCGACGTGAACATTGCATCAAATCGGTTTGACCTTGATGTTCTATATCTAGTAATATTTATGCAAAATATTCACATTATGTATTTTATTTCGAATATCTTTAATGTTGCTATATTTGACATCGTATATATTCGACTCTTTCCGTAAATTTTATATTTACGTAAAGTGATTATTATAATTATGATTCTCATATTTAAAAGTTACACAGTTATTGTGCATTGAGGTAATTTATATATGGGAATATTTCGATCAAAATTATTTCAACTAAGCGCAGAAACATATCCATTCGGATCATAAAGTAGATGTTAAATTGAATTTTATTAACAAAAACATTTTTATATAACTTTTTAACTTGTTACTACATTTTTTGCGTTTAACTAATGTTATATAAGATTGTTGTAATTTGAGGCGTTGTTAATATCGAACGTTTTCAACACACGTTCAATTTCAATCTATTACATAAGTAAATCTTCCTCATAGTGTATAGTACAAGATATACATGTTAATATGTATAATATAATCTAAGCCAAGTTAACTCGAGCTAGAATTTATACATTATACAGACGACATACATTTAAATTAGGTGGGAAATTTATACATTCAACATACACCGTTCATACTAACATACGCTGAATACTTTATACATAGATAAACAAAAACGCCGCACGAAAGCTTTCTAAAGCGTATAAGCGACTTCGATCATTCGCTACAAACAATAGGTAACCTTAACATCCTTAAGCTAAAGTCGATAATTCATTACACACGCGTGTCAACGAACGCATGCGTCGTTTGCGGCGCCGTCACAGAGAACATTACACATACCAATTTATCTAAACGTATCAGTTCTATAAAAAAATCCAAAGTAATGTTCAATTTGCCGAGGCCATTAAAGCTACGAGATTGAGGGAATCGCCCACGACCCGGATATTAAACTACACGTTGTGCATGTCGATACTAAAAATACACATATAATAATTCGTGAGGAATCAACTTAAACTGTGTAAATACCGTCACATTCAACTGCAGGTCGCGAGCGATTCGCTCGTCGACTGATCGACGTTAAAACGTTAAAGCGACTTAAATAACTTCAAATTCGAAGCTCCGTCGCTCGCAGTCTTATAAATATATTTCACTATAAGTGTCCATAACTGTAACCAGTAGCGACTTGTACACTCACTCACTAGAGTCCGGCTGCGAATTGTGTGACACCGACATATAAACTTAGCGGGCGGTACGTACGTACATGAGACACCTTGGAAATAATATCGTACATAATACTTATGTACTTGAAATATCAAAAAAAAAAAATTAATTAAATAATTGCAATTCTTTCTAATCAATCAGTAACACAGTAAGAAAAACAATTTTGGTTTTGTATAATTATTGAAATCAAGTAAAATAAATAATCATTAAGTCGAAGCATCATTCGCTTGTTTGAGAATCTACTGAATTAAAATTTGAAAAAGTTATCACTGGTTCTATAAAGAAAGAAATATTCTATCCATTAATGCACGAACATTTCTATCGATGACCTTTAAAACTCACAACAATCACTAAGGAAAAGTGAGAACGTAAACGAAAGGGACGTAAGAACGTACATGTCCGCACGCATACGCACCGCGAACGTACACCCACGCGAAACAGAGACGTAAGGACTTACAAACGTCCGCACCGTACAAAGTTTATTAGATACCACGTGTTCACAAGGTCTGCGGCGTGTGCTTAGACGGCTGTCGCTTGAGCCGCCTGCTGACGGGTCACTGTCAGTTGTTCTTGTCGAAGTTGTGCAGCGCCCAGTTGAACGACGCCGTCCACGAGTTCTTCACCGCCTCGATGAACTTCAGCCGGAAGTGCTCGATCGCCTTCTCCTCCGATAGGTCCAGTACCTTTAGAAATAGAGAGTAGGATTAGAATCCCTTTAAAAAACAATGTGTAACCTAATCATTATTACATCTTATAAACATGTCCCAAAATTAATTCTAAAAAGTTTTTAGACGTTAGTATAATTCTTTGAACATTTAATATAATTAGCTAGCCAAAACACGCTTTGCAATGGTGGAAGCAAATCGTATTAATGGGAATAAGCTACTATGCCAAATCATAATAATTATGTAATAATACCACTGCCTTGTACTAAAATTTCATGGCAATAAAAAAAGGTAAGAATTGAATATAACTTAGAAACTTCAAGCATTCTTCACGCATGATAGTCACATTAGATAAGACTTACTATTAGAAAAATATTGAATATTAATTCAGTGTGTCAATACTAATTCATGATATACAAATCTGATTAGAGTAGATACTGACCAGGGTCTCTCGGAGATACTGCAGGTCCTTCTCGGAGCTGAGCTCGGGCAGGCCGGTGGAGATCATCATGGAGAACAGCGACAAGATCAAGTGTCCGTGCTGACGGAGTATCTTGAATGCCTGCGGATTACGTTAAAGTTCATTGATCCACAACACAAAGTCTAACCGCCTTATTACAAAATAAGGTCTAAACCGCGATTATCAAGTATAGGTTTATCTTTCATACTATACTTTAAGCCAAGGTTTATTTTACTTGGTCT
>DWJN01001369.1:0-18280 GCA_018248895.1 Carystus phorcus
CGGTCCAGTAGTTCCTGAGATTAGCCCGTTCAAACAAACAAACAAACTCTTCAGCTTTATATATTAGTATAAGATAAGATAAAAGCTTGTCGCGAGAATTAAGTAGTCGTATTTAATAAATTTGAATGTTTAAAAAATTAACGTCATTACACATGTAACTGTCGCACGTGAAAAAAGATCTTTATACCACGGTATAGGTATATAGGCGACGTAAGGATTATATGTTTAGGTGATCTATACAATGATAGAACACAGACAAAAGTTATTGAATACAGATAAAAGTTATTATTGATAATACTTTTTAGCATTCACTTTTCTGGTAAGAATATTTTTTCTGCTAAAATTACCTGTTACGAAGTACTCTGGTGTGGTCATCTGCTACTCTGTCGAAAGCGATTCCTTCTGGTTTCTTTAGAAATAAAATACTCTTTTTTCAGTATGTCCTGAAGCAGTGGTGAGAAGCTAGTATTGAACTGTCATTTATTTTACAAACATTTTCTTTTTCTTCTATATTTATATTTGTAGCATAGAGCAGTTCAATACTAGGTTCGTCATTGCTTTATGATCAAGAAGATTATAATATATTTGTATCGTGCACATTGCCCGTGATAGCAATTAAAGACCTCAATCTTTAAATAGTGCTATTGATTTCGCGCTTTGCGGGATTTTCTAAACTAATCCCATGTCGCTCCCCTGTCGGTTGATCCCCAGGTGAACAAAAGCACCGTTGTCAATCGCTACCAGCGCAGCGGGGACCGATTGGCTGCGATGAGATGAAATTTCAATATTTCCCCCGTCATTGTGGGATACGCCTGCATGAGTATTAAATCAAATGGAAATCATTTGATCAAATGCGAGCTTAAATTATAGAATATTATCTATTTTTTATTGTCATATATTTATGAGATGCAAAAATAGCTCTTCATTTGTAGGCATGAGGATAAGATACGTACTTACCTCGGATATTCTGGTTCATATTACAATGTCCATAGGATATAGAGATAAGAGAATTATCACTTTTTGTAAACGTATCAAAAATTTAGTGAACTTGTATAATTTTGATTTGTTATATTTATTAGTAAAAAAGCCTTAAAGGCAAAGTTAAGAGATAAATAAACACATTCATACTCTCATTATGTTTGTTTTGCGGTAGTTATACGCTAGCTGATGTGTTTTACTGCTAACATGAGTCAGGCATAAAAAGCAAACTCTTTTGAGGGGTGTTATGAAATAAAATGACCGTAAGTTGTAAAAAAATGAAACCTATTGTAGTGAAATCAGTCTCTTTACATTATATAATTTGTATTATGCACTTTTAAGTTTCTCATTGTAAGTGACAATGTACTTATGTCTTATGGGAAATAAATAGTCTTAAAACTGAACTGAAGTATAATACATACCGAAGTGAAACTAGGGCGGGTCACTAGTATTTTATAAAACACAATAATATATTGTTATTAAAATCAGTTACTGATCTAGTAAAGGTAATACATAGGTAAGGTAAACTTGTATAATGGAAGAGTGAGACCTCTAACACAGGCTTTCATATTGGTTAACAGGGAATCCCAGCGACGTTGTGTAAATGTTAATTATGGATAAATTAATAAATTTTGAATCCTTTTTTTTATTTTCTTGTCCCCAGACGTCAGAAGCGCGACGAAGCGACGTACGAGTTGTCCAAGTCAAAGGCTGCGCGTGTGGCGTGGGCGGATGATACACCAGGCGCGTTGTACCGACCGCGCGCTCAGCACACCCGTCACGCGTATGAACTGCTGCTCGCCTTCATGCAGAGCGCGTTAGGAGATCAGCCGAGAGACATCTTGTGCGGAGCCTGCGACGAGGTAGCTACAACTATACGCTTTGTTATCGACGGCGCGTATACAAAAGGTCGCAACAGCAATTCGAACGGCAATTCATTTTTATTTATTTAGATATTACTTGTGAAACTATAAAATAATTAAATAGAGCTCACTATATAAAAATAAGCATTTTTACTGTACAGCTAGTTCTAAAGTTGATAACGACGGCGCCTACGCATAAGGTCGTAACGCGAAAAACGCAATTTTTAATTCGTGGACACTCGAGTTTGTAATATTTATAATAATGATGTTAAACTTTGACAGACAAGATAAAGGGTCAAGACAAAGGGATAAAGTAGGGGATTAAAATGGCCAATGTTTATAGTTAACCACAGGAAAAACCATAGTGTGAAAAATTATAAAGAGTGAAGTAAATCATAATGTGTTGTTAGTTTTATGTTTAGATTCGTTCTATAATAAAGTGTATAATTAAGAATTAGATTTCTCTAAATTAACTGTGTCACCAATATTGGATAAATACAAAGAAAAATAATGAGGATTTATGACTGAAATTTTTTAATTGTGAATGGTCATAAAAGTCTAGCAATTATGTGGTATTCTTTAATTACATTGTACTGTAGAGCAGTTATACTAAATAACGTAAAGATAAATACGAAGGTCTGGATGGATGTTTGTTCATTGCCTCAAATAGTACATGACTACCTTTTATGTATGGTGGAGAGGTATTTACGACACGGATATAAAACTAGGCATACAATTTAAATATTAATAACGATTTTTTTTTATATAATATAAGTTAATGCTTGACTACCATCCTGCCTGATGGTAAGCATAGATGTAGCCTTGGGTGGTGAGCGCACTAACTTAGAAGATGCCTATTCACTCTATTGTAATACAGCATTCAAGATAGTCTTCTTACATAGAGAATCTTCAATGGTAAAATAGCTTGAGTCGATACCTGTGGTTAGGGTTGCCAGTTGGCCGGGATTTCCGGGATTGTCCCGGAATTTTGCGTGTTGTCCCGTGTCCAGTAATTTTACTTTGCTGTCCCGGAATGAAAACATACTAGTTTTTTTCACAAAGTTTAATACTACGGCTACAAAAGTCAAACCAAACATAATAATGATGTTGATTATCTAAGTAAATAAAAAGATTTTTCCAAACAAATAATTTTGTTTTCATCAACTAATAATTCTAGGCAAATCCTACTTAGTTTAGGCTCGGACCGGAGACTAAAACTCTGATTCCGTTGGTGGCCCCAGAAATGTCAGGAAATGATCAGCCTGGGTCTGGCAACCCTAGTGTAATTAGACGAAGTAAGTCTGCCGGAGTTCCTTGTGATTATCATCACAAAATGTTTAATAGTAGCGTGCTAGATGTACTGGTATTCAGGTTGTGGCTGTAATGTTAGGAGGCTTTTCTTTTACCTGATGTCCAATGTGTTGACCGTAGACAGACAATATTGTAGACGAATTCAACTATTCCTTCTCATTCGCACAATGGAATTGTGAACGAGACAGATAATTATATTTTTCTGTTCCTGTGCTTTAACTTTGATTCAATATCTAAAATTTTAATGTAATTTTTACCAAAACGGTGTTTACTAACTTATTCTTGTAATTAATAAGCTTTTTTAATATAAAAAAATGATTCATTGGTTTTGTGGTTGGTGTTGTGGGCATGTCCGACTTTTATCTTAGTTGTTAAATATTGATATTTGCATAAGTGGTGACGATGAATTGTCTATAATAATTTCTGTCTACGGTAACACTACACAATAAAATGGTGAATCATTGACGTAATTCATAAATTCTTTTTAATATTAAAGTGTTTCTTTTTAACAATAGTATTTTAATTAATTAACAAATATACAATTATTTAACACTCGGTTAATTTTATGACATTGCACTATTACCACTAAATCTCGTGTGGATGTACGACTGACACGTTACACTTGTGTTTGTTTAGTCCATTAGGTAAATGTGTTTCTTAAATTTGGACGATTTGTTACCATTGGTTTTGTACGTCGGCGTGGTCGGTGGCGGGTGACATGGCTAATTTATCTATCGATATATCTTAACGTGCACGATATTAAATAGTCAAATGTGAAAGTTATTTCGTCGTAGAAACTTGCTCCGTCAACGGCAGTCAAAATCTATTAAAACTAATGATTTTAGTAATAATTGCTATTTTATGAGCGCTACTGTATTTTGTTTAAAGATTATTTTCTTCTGGTTACTATCAATTATTAGAGATCTTGATTATTTTGGTGTACATTTTTTTATTATTTTAATTAAACTAGGGAGACCTATGATAAAGTTTTAAGTAAATGTATAAAATTCATTCACAAGTTTGGAGTACTCATCTAAATAATGTTTGCTCTTGTTGAGGATCGAATCCCGGATTCAGCTTTGCTATTAATTATTACGAATTGGACTGTATGGCCGTTTAAACAGACATATAACAGACAAAAATAAAAAAATAACATTGTTATAGAATCTGTTGCATTTTGCAATATATATTTGTAAGAGTATCCCAGTGATAGTTTTATTCCAACGACGAATAATATAAATATAAAGATTTCAAGAGCCGCCGTTCGATAGTGTAATCTAAGATGGTGTGTTTGAATTAATAAAGAAAACTAATATTGTTAATAAAAATAACAATTACTTGTGGTATTATTATTATTTGGTCTGGTGGAATGTATCGCACATTCTCGGCCTAGTAGTATTTCTTGTTGCGTGCGAAAAGAAACTTTTTCAATGATTGAAAATTTTAACTTTAAACAAAGTCGTTTTGTTTTCATATTACTTTATGTTGGTCTCAAAACTGTACTACTAAATCAGTGTTTTTTAAATCATTTAATGTAACGCTGGATACGTACTTGCTTTTAATTGAATTAATAATAAAATAAATTTTAATATATTGATTAATTGTCACACTTAGGGATGTAGTTGATTTTTTACATTTATTTCGTAATTTTGAATGAAAAAATATCGAGTAAATTAATTTATATATAATCTCTTTGTCTTTGTGCGCACAGAATGAATGCAATAAGTGGTTATCCGTTTATAAATTACTAGTAAACCCGGCGGCGAACTTGGAACATTTTTCCAGCTTTTGTACTCGTAACATTTCTGATCAATGCACAGCTTCTATTGGTCGTAGCGTTATGTTGTATCTTATAGCCTTCCTCAGTAAATGGACATCACAAAAATATTTTTTCAATTCGAATCAGTGGTTTCTGGGATTTGTGCGTTCAAACAAACAAACTCTTCAGTTTTATAATATTAGTATAGATGTTGCCATGTTACCCACCCAACATACAACGATGTGTTTTTGAAAATGAATTGTTGTACGAAGAGGGTATCATATTTGTAATCGCTACGTCCATTTGTAAATTAAATTAAATAGTTTTAATATACTAGATTGTTTTTGTCATTGTGAAGTTTTAATTTCATTAGATATTTGAGGTTGCCAGATATGAATAATGCATTGGTTTAAAGCCTTACTAGAGATTCAGGTTGCTTTGCTTCGGGAAGTGGTTTTTAATAAATTATTTTAATGTCTATAATAAAACATATTATTTAGATTAATTTGTAGTATTTTACTATGACACAACCGGTTAAAAATACAAATACCGTTTGTTAAAGGGTAGGGTATATCCGGAAAGGTAGGTTTGGAATGAGATGTAGCACAAATTACTTTAAATATTGGTTATCATTTTGAGATTAATTCAGTTACTTTCAAGCCGAATGCCCTTTTTTATAACAAACGTCATATATTTTATTGTTGCATCGTATATTAAAAATAAATTAAATCAATTATTTCATGTACGTATTTATACACACTTATAAATGTCAAATATTTTGCATAATTTAGTGACTGTACTATTTCTGTTGTTGCGTCGAATACTTAAAGTTCGAGTTTGATATATTATCAAAAACGTACTCATTTAAACGCATTTATTACTTACTTTCATATACAATATCTGGCAACTTTTAATTTAAAATACCTCGCTTCACACTTCGGTACTTACAATGAGTGATAAATCGATTAATTTTATTGAGTTCGCTTAATACCCAACTACATTTTGTGAGTGCGTAGTATGTAATGTTCAATTAATGCAATAATTCTGGGACTAAATATATTTGTTTAATGTTTAATTGTAAGTTACCAAAGTGTCGATACGTAATACGACCTGCGTTTTGTCGAGCTAAAGATAATAATAGTCAGTTTTGTCGAAATCGAATGTTAATAAATGTTTCTTGAATTTTTAGACCGACTCACAATTATAAGTAGGATTTAGGATACATGTTACTAAAATCGGGCCCTGATACGATACCTAATACCAACTCGACTTCGACCAACTCAATTTCGACGAAACTGACTAACATCTTTTGTATGAGAGTTTGACATATTGTGTGGTGCATTTATTTTAATTTAGACGGCACATTTAGCATATACGGACTATTCGCTCTAATTTCATGTTTTAATCTCAATACAGTTTATTTGCGGTTGACCGGTGTGATATGTAGAAGTCTTCTAGTTAAAACTGTCTTATATTAGGTAGGCAATTGTGTTCGAATTCAAATATATATGATAACGCTAAAATATTTGTATGGAATGGAAAATTAAAATAGTTGTCGACATTTTCTCTTGCGTATGTAAAAGTTAGGTGTTTTTTGTTGTTGCACAGCACTATTTTGTTTTCGTCTATCAGAGTTTTATCGATTGTAGAAAAATTACATTGTTCTATACAGTGTTCTTAATAAACAGCTGAGAAATAAATTTGTTTTATTTATTCAGATTTCACAATCGACACGAGTGTATCTTCGTCTATTTTTCTATATATATGATTTTAACCTATTTTTTTATAACAACAAATCAATATAAAATATTACTTTATTCGATAATTAAGCAAGGACGGGGTAAGATTTTAAATTCTATAGTTTAAAATGTTATATTTTTTATAATTAATGTAAAAAATGTTCCATTATTCCGCTAGTTGAGTGATCCATATACATAACATAATTATGTTTACATGCAGTCATGAAAAAATAATATTTCCTATGACCATTATATTACAAGATAGCATTGTAGAGCAATATTGTTTTTCATGTCTACATGCAATATATTTATATAGCGGTTAATTGATCAATAATGTTCACTGTATAGATTATGAGGGTTCAATACATAGAAATAAAAACGATTTGACAAAACCTTCACCATATATTTATTAATAAAGACAATCTAAAAGATCACGTAAGTCATTGTCTTAAAAAATTAGTTACCCTAGTAAATTTATCAATATATATATAATAGTATGATTTTATTACTTATTGTTTCAAAGATATGCGAAAGTGAAGAGTCGCCCGGCGCGGAAGGACAGCTTAGACTCGAGCTAGTCGTTGTTTTTACGAATCATCACATTGAATAATTATAACAATGAATCTAGAATTAATAATAATACATTTACACCATCCGTGAAACTATCCCCATGTTTATTCTAAATGCTTATTAAACTTTAATGTCCTAACGTGTCTACGCGAAGAATTGTGCTAATCTAAAAAGATGTCTACAAATTTTTATAGTATTTTATGACTTTTGTATTTTACAGAATTTTCAAAATCACAACACAGAGTGTAATATCAAATTATCGTGCGTTTGGCACGCGACACGTTATATCTACAGCTTACGTTAGGAGCCTAATACGTATCGTGCGAGAGGTGCATTGCCACCACCAGTGGTGGGCGTGTTTGCCTACCACTATCTACACATTCATATACACCACTCGTTACCATCAAGCCTTTATATTCTGTATACTTTAAGTAACATTTTTATCGTATAATTCTATTTCTCGATTGATTGAATTATTCGTTATTAAATTTCTTTTAGTGTTTGCAAAGTTAGTGGTAGCATTGCTCTTCGCAGATTGTGGCTCGAGTCCACCAATTTCAATTCAGTTTATTTCATACAAAATTAGAAGAATATAATATCCACTTAGGCTTACAAAATATTAATACTATAGTAATGTTATGTGTTGACACAGATATAGATATTACGTACGTATATACACTTACATAGGTGCTACATTTGGGGACATTCAACATTGGAACTGGGATACGGCAATTTACTACGCCAATACATAAATATACACCGACTACAACAGACAATAGGTAGGTATTTAACAATAAAATGGTACACGTACTACAATGTATGAAGGTACAGCTATATAATTATCTAAGGATAAATATTTTCAGTGAACTTTGCTTTGTATTTTCACCTGCGAAACGTATAGGGATAGAATTTAACTAAATATGTATACCTAATGTTTTTTATTTGGGAGAAGTTACGATAAAATATGTATTAATCATTTCCCTTTTAGCATATCTTTGTCTTTTATGAATTGACATAGTTATGGTTTTGTAGTTATAATTCTGATAAAGGCTGTAGATAATAACGATACAATAGGTATCTATGGTTAACAAGATTTAGGCCTAACAAATGATGTAAGAGTTGCGACGACTGAGAATTTTGTGATCAATAGAGACGTACTTGTAGTCGCCGTTACTAGATAGATGGGTAAAATGTAACGTTTTTATTATATTTCAAAACAATTGATAATGGCCGCTGAACAAAAACATAAATAATTAAAAGAGACTTGGATTATTTCTTCATGATTCTACAGATAAAACAAACAATTTGGCTGTACATATTACATTTTGCCCATCTCGCTATGCACTCACAGATAACTTAACAACAGAGATATATAGAGAATAGGTAACAAGTGAATTAAAGTGCACGCTCTGTGGCTCTGAGCGGGTAGAGCGCGGTAAATGCAATTTCCAGTGCTTTGTATTTTCCGATCTCAATTAAATAATACATTAGACGAAACAAAATACAATATAAAAATAAAATAGTAAGGCACTTCTATATTTCCAAATGAGTAAGACTTTCATTACTCCATATTTAATAAATTATTTAAATAATATGTAGATAATACACGTAATCCATTCTTTCCAATACTAAATTTGAGTTTACGAAATATTACATATTCTGTGCTCGATAATTCAAAATTTCAAACCACTTTTTTATTACGGAGGAGTTGAGTGTATTCTAAATTTGGAATTAGTATTGGAAGGAATTAATTACGTTTTAATTAACCGAAATGGTTAAAGTATTTATTAGTTAGACCTTTGTAATACGATTGCGGTCACAATGAGCTCTACTCTTTGTCTTTTAGGATACGGATAGCTAAATAAGGGTGTAATTTATAAAGCTATACCCTGACTAGGATTATTTGGCACATTATGGAGAATGGTGGCGACTCCTCCGTATACAGCTACCAACTTAATGAAAATATTTAATCGATCGCGTTGTTTTAAAGACATAAACAATATCTTTCAGTCTTAATAGCTAAGAATATTGTTATAAGTAATGTGTTTCTGGAGGGACTTCGAACATTTTACGTCGTAGACATAGACTTATTTCTGATAGCGTAAAGTTTGTCTGAAAAAATATTCAATATACAATACGTCTTCCGACTTAATTTATTCTTATGAAAATAACTTTGTATGATTTCATTTAATGTTTCCAGATGAATCCTACATGACGTGATCACGGCAAATGTTATCACGCGACAAAGGTGCTTGGTATTTTTTAACATATTTTTATTTTACAACAAAATTCTGTTGTAGACTATTATTATTCACATATTCAGAGCCGATCGTGTGTCACTGAAATTTACGTGAAATTCTTTGAAAATCCTTTAGATCGTCGCATGGTAATTTTTGTCGCGTTCACTATTACATCCATATTCTATATCTAATCGTGAACAACTTGAAGTTCTATTAAGTTTTCTAGTAAAAAATAAATGGCACATTCTTAGCAGATTCGAAGCATCAAGTAGATAATGTACTAAATGTTTGTAAAAGGGGTTTCACTTAAAGCGTTACCTTAACCTAACATTTAACTATATTTCGCTAACATACCCATCTCTATTATTATATTAAAAAATTTCTAAACACTGTATTCTTATGAGTATTAATTTATTTGACACATAGGTATAACTTCGGCAAAAATTTGGCATTTCGAATCTAAAATAATTAAAGAATTATGTTACAGTTAAAAAATTTGTCTAAGTTGTTAAAATAGAACACAACCAAATAATCACACAGTTAGTGATGTAAAAGACATAGCATTTAGATAAAGATTTAGTCTTATACATAACATACATCTAACGAAGACACCAAGTTCATTGAATGTCTTTGTCCTTTTGGCAAAGTCCACTCAGGTACTCATGGAAGGAAAACGAATGTACCTATAACTCCAGTATACATTCAGAATAAATATACAACATAGTCATTTGGCTCTAGATCGCCGAACGGTTAAACAAACCTTCCGCTACATCCCACGCGATGCTGGGAGCGTCAAACGCTTAGAACTGTTCAATATTAACCTAAATAGGATCGATTTACAAGTAAACAAATTTATAGGTATTTAAATTAGTAACATGTCTTTTACGAGGAATACTGCCCCAAAATTAAAAGCTAGACGTTAGATACATTGGCGCTCCGGAAGACAACAAGTGAGTCGAATGAAATAAGAAACTTCACAACCACTCAATGTCACTGAAAGAGAACTCCCTACGGCAGCGGTATAACGCTGCGCTATAATTTCACTAACCAAACTGAGGTACAGTTGATTACGCGGAGGTAATATGATTAATTTAACCATTTACTAACGGGTAAACTACCTTAATAGATTGATGATCTAAATATTAATTTTGCGGTTCACTAAAATGAACTACTTATAATATTTTCACGATAAACTTGCCGCGGAATTAACTGTGAGTTCGATCAGCGGCACAAGTTACGTGCTGGCTGAATGAAGGCAAGTCTTACGTACTTGTAATAAAGATAAACTTGAGCAATTGTATTATTGCCGATTTGTACAATTCATTAAAATTATAGACAGTTCACTTTCAAACAAAATATCACAACACGAAGGTACACGTACATACATTACATTTAGTAGAGAATAACGCATACTCGAAATGTAAATAAGTAGGAAATATATTTCGAGTAAGTATTAAATAATTATAAGACACTAATTAGAACGATCAACAAGGAACTACAATAATAAAATTACCAACATAAAATATAGAACATTTGAGCATTTTTATAATAATATTTGTGTAAAAAAATATTATTCCTTCATTCTATTAACTGTCTGCTTCTGCGTAATATTTGTGATCAAGAAGAATGGCGACTTATTTTATTGTTTTTTGCGTGCGCATACTCTTATGACTCTTAAGTGGATCACGGACTATTTAAGCTAATTTAAGGCCACGGTGAAACCTGAACTATTTAAAAAATTACGTATATAAAATACCGGTTTAACGAAAGCGATGTGGTTATTACGGAGTATCAAATGCAGAATTAACTTTGACAACGATTGCGCGGTATATTCGTTTTATCAGTCACTAATTTAAGCACATCTATTTATTATTGTAACATTTCAACTTGAGCTCATAATATTCACAGAAGCGTCTCCTCGTCTGTCAATATTTATCTAAAATTGTGCATCGATATGTGACTAGTAGGTTCGGTATGGATGTAAATTAAGTTACCTTAAATTATTATGTACTTACATAAGGGTGATCGTCGCTCACCGTATGTATGCATCGATGCGTTTATTTGACTAATACCTTTCGACCACATCACTGGAACGTTTGGTTTATAAGCGATACATAACTAGCGATACATAACTGCGATGCGATAGTTATGTATCGCTGGTATCGTACGTACCTATTGGTGGTAATAGTGAAATAAAGGCAATCATTGTAACAAGACTAGAAAAATAAATCAAAACGGTATATAAACTACAATAACAACAGAATAATGAGCAAACAAGCAAAATGTAATAGTGAGCTGGGCTCGCAATAAAATCAAACAATTCGATAGTAACATTGCTAGAAACGAGGTAGTGTAGTTACTACACTAGTTATGTTATATTTATCACACAGTTTGAATAGTTACATTACATAGATTAATATCATTACGAATATAGAGCTCGCCCAACGATTACGTCCGTAGCGCCAAAACGATCTACTGGATTATTTACAACATCACACTTGCAAAGTCACATTATGAAGTCTGTCATATAAAAACTTTACGGAGATCATCCCTAGCTATCTATATAATGTATCATTCGTTATATAAAATATCTTTTGCGCTCTCTTCAAGTACGACATTTTCGACACTTCTAGCAAGTATCTGAGTACTTTCCATATTTTGGGATTCGTAAAATTTTACACTATACCTCTTTACTAGCCTCTAGTTACTAAGTCATTGCTTCTAAACCACTTCACGAATCTATGTATATAGATATCTATATGTATAACTGTAACATTAGTAAATGCTTATACGTTTCAGCATTTTGTCCGAGTCCAGGAGAGTCACTCTCGATGTGCTACAGTACGTTTACGTTATTAATGACTCTTTGTAATTTATTTTTCTTCGTACCTACTTTGACGTACAGTATTACATTGGCAAACTATATAAAGAGAACAATGGGGTGTCGTAAGGCTACTAGTGCAGTATGGTGTCTATTTCCATTCACCTCTTCTCTTGATATTCTTGGACTCGGCGACAACAAAGACACGAAGAAAAACAGGAAGATAAAAATGAGTCATTGATAACTTGGACGCACTGTAGTTATAGGAGAGTAAGGCGCGGCGCGAGTGTGCGCGAGTGGGCGCGAGCAGGCAGAGCGGTGGCCTATATTAGTCGCGAGAGAGCGCGGCTCAATTTTGTGAAGGTCATTGTTAATTGTGATAGCACGAAGGTGGCGAGCGGTGCACGGGCGGAATGAGTGAGCAAGGAGTCTGTTACAGTGCGGGCGGTTTGATTTTGTATTCGGCAGTCGCGGAGGATCTATCGTCATTTCGCTCGACCTTTTCATAAGGCTTTTCGAATTTTGGCCGTTTTGGCTCGGCGTCGAGTGGCCGGTGTGACTTCATGTGTGCGCTACGACTTTTTACTTTGTTAAATACTCTGAAACATAACAGGATACATTTTAACAAGTTGCAACATAAAATAAAACAAACCAAGCTAAAAATTAATTCATAAATCTATGCGACAAATAAACAACACAGGCGTAAAGCGCTAAAGCAAAGCATAAAGCGTTTAGTATTTTAGATTATTTTTTATATGTAGGTACATACAACATCGATACACCCAATTTCTTTAAAATATTAACCTTATAAATTATGTGCAATAAAATAAATTATGTGTATATTCTAATCAATTTGTATGCAATGGACATATCTCTCTTTATATCTTACTAAGAAAATACATTCTACCACATATATTTACAACGTCTTCTTATTTATCATAGTGTGGTCCCTGGGACACTGGCATGGTTCCTCTTTCATGTAACTAAAGCTGATTGAACACACAAAGGCAACTGGAAATTATTTATTTTGATACACAATTTAGTAAAACTATGGTTTAAATAAGTAGTTTGAAGAGCAAGTTCCAGTTATTATAATAATCATATTCGGTGCTGTAAATAAATTAGGTCATCGCATTTGTATATTCAATTGCTATAATGAGGACATAATTATTTTCTTAATCCATTGTCACAGGAATCTTGCTATGGTAATTTATGTTCTACTAATAAGATTTCGTTTATAATGACGTTACGAAAACGTTACATGCAATCAACATCGATAACACTGAATGTTACAATTACTCAGCAAATGACAGTTTTGTTAAAACTGTACTGCGCAACAAATGAATACATCCATAACGATTAATTTTCCTCCGACTTAGCCAATACCAAGCACAGAGTAAATAACAAAATTATTACCTACAATGATTGCATGCGCAATTTAAGAATACCCTAAATAAATTTATTTTTTGGCACAAGTAAAATACGGGACAGAATTGGAGATAAATGTGCCATAAAAGTTGCATTGCCACTGTCGCAGTCGACATTCAAAAGCGATGAGCTGATGAGGCCGGACACGGCACTTACTTCCCGCAGATCTTGCACGGATACTCCTCGCCTTCATACGACGTCGGTGAAGAAACTGATGTCGAGCAGGTCGATGCATTATGCGGCGTGATTTGAATTACGGAACCCTGAATGTAGACAAGTCGAGTGTGTTAACATCCTAATGTTAAATACATTAGTCAGCCGTGAGCCCATCAGTGAGCCTGAAGACAAAGTGTAGCCCACTGTTTAAGGCGGTGCTTACTTGAGAGTTAACCTGTGTGTCCGAAGTCCAGCTCCGCAAATATAATGATTTGTAGTCCTTCGTGACCTTTTTCCAGAAGTAATAAAACTGCACACACTGCTTCGAGTCTTTTGTTCTTATCTGCAAGATGATAAAAAATAATTGTATATATTTTTTTGTAAAACTGATATTGTATTTTTGTATTAGTATTATATGTTTTTTACTTTGGGTGAAAAAAATACTTACTAGTTGAGCAATCCTGAAAAAATCCTTATCATAATGGCTTAGGCCGGCTAAAAAGGCTTCGACTTCATCAGGAGTCCAACGGGATTCATGTTGCGACGGAGCAGCTGGTCGCGACATCAGGCGGAGTGTGGCGGCACGTATATCGCCTCCACATTCACCCAATGTCTGCAGTGCAAATTCTCTAGTATGACCTCCTACAGGCATAGCAGCGCACATAGCTAGCTCCATAAACATGCGCACTGTAATATAAGACGACTAATTAAAGAAACCAAATAGACGAAGTTAGTGTAATATTGATTTACTGGTATATTTCTAAGTTATTCATTTAGAATTATTTTGATCATAGTACCTTCACCATCATCTAATGCGTCGTTTATGCCAGGATCCCAGAGAAGCTGCTCAGGAGCTCTATGTAGATCAATTCTGTCATTACATAATTCTGGGATGTCTGCTTGGAAATTCACTCCAATATTAATCTGCGGTAGTCTTGGTTCTTCTATTTGTATCAGCAAATCGCCTAAAATAGTCATAGGTTGATTAAAAATGTAATATTTAATTTTACTATTATTCTAGAAAAAGATAACATACCAGTAAGCTCAATAAGTAAGCCTGATCCATCTCTGTCTGGAGGTAATATGGGTTGCGGTGTGTAATGGTGAAGATGCCGGCGCATGCGCGATCGACATGGGCCGGCAGGCGAAGCGCGACGTTTGCGGCGTTGCGGAGAAGCTGGCACACTATTTGGACTTAAAAACACTGCTGACACTGAGTCTCGACCTTCAACGCATACCTGTAAAATTAAATATGTATATTAAAAAAGTATACGTGACTAAATGTTTTACAAGTAATTTAAAGTGCTATATACTTGAAGTGATGATGTATCATGCTGCCACTGTGGTATCGAAGCAGAAATTGAAGAACCGCCCAAACGACTGAAGCGTCGGATAGGCCTTTGATTTGAAAAGTCGCGTGGACTACTAGATAAAAGTGGATCTTCCGAATTAAGCATGATGCGACGCGGCGTTGGTGACGGCTCTAGTGCATATGCATCTAATGATTGGCATTCTTCGGGCAGTACTTCCTCCAGAGCTTCCTCAACCTACGAACGAAAAATAATTGTAAATTATCAAAAATATGCATGTGAAACATTCACTTCATATATAATTTTATTTACCTCTTCTTGACTTGACATAGTAGCAGTAAAAAAGGCAGCTGATAGGGGTGATGAAGCTCGTGGTACAGTGTGTGCAGGCGAGTTAGCATCGTGCGAAGCTGGTGGAGTTGGATAAGCTAATCCAGGAGACGGTTCAGGTTGTGTTGAATAATTCCCTGCTGGTGATGTTGCTGTATAAGTGAGACCAGGTGAATCACCAGTAGTATAAGATAAGCCAGGGGAATTTTCTGCATAACCGATTCCAGGAGATGGCACAGGTGATCCTCCATGGCAAGCTCCAAAATCTGCCAATGATTCCGGCAAAGGAGAATTTAAAACTGCAGCTAATCGTCGGCTGGACGGGTAAGTAACTGGTGAGCGTTCTCGAATAGATGCAGCAACTGTAGCATAGTCTTCTAGAGAGGCTAATTCTTCTAAGTGATCTGGCGTAGATGTAAATTGAAATGTATCTTCATTAAGAGCCGGTGAAAAGTATCCATCGTCAGAATTAAATGACACTCCAAATACTTCAGGTCTAAAAGGAAATTCTTGTTGTTGCGGCGATGACTGTCCTGGATCCGATGCTGATCTCTTTACAACCTGAAATATGTTCCACAATTTAAGAAATGCCTTGTGTATAAAAATATGTCTATGTTCAAATATCAATAAATTTAATAATGTTTTACCTTCGTGCTTCCCTTTTTTAGCAATTCTATCAAAGTAGAGTCTCGTTGTGTAGTCGTAATATTGACAGGTGTATTGTTTGCAGTGGTCACTATAGATGGGACTTTTGGTGGAACAAATTGTGCAGTTGTTGGTGCCGGAGAAGCTGGAGAAGATACAGGTGTTCTGATTGTGGATAGAGGAGGCGGTGCTGGAGCCACGAATCCAGATCGAGTAGTAACAATATCAATAGTTGCACCTGTAATCAATATTTCAATTTACTGTACGACATTTGTTTTTTTGGGTTATCGGATGGTGTTGTTTTTACCTTTTGTAGACACGGTGGTAGTCGCAGAAGCAGTCGATAGTGAGGATGCATTTGCTCCTCTGCGGCTGATGATTTTTTCTTCAATAAGTGCTCTTACTGATACAGATGCCGTTTGGAGAGGCGGACCAGTTGATTCTTTCTTATCTAGCTTCTTGTTATCCGAGTCCTGAGTGCACAAGGTTACTTTTAATGTTAAAAATACATTATATAGTCATTTTTGTATACTATATTGGTATTGTATATGTATAAGGAAAATAATAAAGTTGTATAAAGTTCCCAATTATTAGATAAAATATAATATTCAATGGTTTAAGTTAACTTATGGTCTTACCTTTTTAAAATATCCACCATGTAGCCGCATGTGGCCATTGAGTGCAGGTATGTTTTTAAACTTGCGATGACAAAGATTACATTCTACGGGTTTCAAATCGCTCGCTCTCGTTCCGCTACCAGCTGCGCTCGTAGTTCCGCTGGAATTGGCGCCACTCCCACATTTCGGACTTCCTTGCTGTGCCTGTGAAATTTAGGATAACTTTACAAAAGTTCAAAAGACTTGGAAACCGTATTACGTACTTTGTAATTTCAATGTAGGTATAAACTTTCGATCTTCAGTAGCTCCAAGTTAATTAATGGATTTTGATGGTCTTGCGAAATCTCCGTTGGTTTAAAAGGGAACTCGTAATTATAGGCCAATCCAACGCTATCTAAACAGATGCTGTATAATTTCAGTTAGAAATCTGAAAGGAGCGTGCCGTGAAATACGTTCTATGAAAAGTAGGTGCTTTTTATGTTTTTATGTGACATACAGCGCAGTGCAGATATTCATTCATGTAGAATTTTAATTAGTTGCGATGTCTGTCGTCGTTAGGATACGGAAGCGTCTCGCCTTTAGTGTAATGAGAAATTTCAAACTTTTTAATTATCTCCGCATTTCCAACCATGCATGTCCATTGAATTTTGAGATTTTATAATATTTTACAAGTTCTAATTATAACTCCTTACTCTATACTTGTTTCGCTACAGTACAGTAGGTATATAATACGTATTTGACTAGCCGTATTTAGCCCTAACCGTAGTCTTACTCTATACTTGTTTTGCCACACTACAGTAGTACACTGTAGTAGGTATCTGCCAAGCCGCATATTTACCTTTTTAAACATCTTTGGTTATTAAAAATACATACTTTTATTTGGGGATTGCCACAAAATTAACAATAAGTATAAAGATATAGGGGAACATTTAATCATACTCAAATTTGATTTTTCTTCATAACTAGCCTAAAAACTAGCAGATGGCGTGATTAAGACAAGAAATCATAAATCAGAACCAAAAAAAATTTATTCGAAGTTGGTTTTTACAAACACTTTTCGAAAGTGATACTACGCCATCGCTTCAACAAGCTCTATGATGAGTGGTCTCAGAAGAAGCGCCAAAAAATGCCCAAGGAGATTTTTTATTCAACTCACAGTTACAGAAAACACTTCGATCCCTTATAATTATAAAATATCTATAAATATATCAGACTCATGCCCAAGAATTCTCGTGCTTAAAATATTCGTCTAATTTGTAATAGCCTTTTGACATGAGAGAAAAGAAAAAAATTACCGATTCACGAGCTTTAATCCAGACGACGAATAGGTTGATGACTCCAACAAGAAATTGGTAGATAGCTAGGCGGACTTCACGGAAAGATCTTACTAGTATTAATATTGATTAATTCATAATAACATAACATGAATAATATAATAGTGATGATGACGACCCGCGTGGCGTAATGGTCACCACGCCGGGCCGTCATTCGAAGGGTCCTGGGTTCAAATCCC
>DWJN01001370.1:0-18278 GCA_018248895.1 Carystus phorcus
GTAGTGTATGCTCTGTGCCTTCTCGGTAACGAGAAGAGACCCGTGCCCTGTAGTAGACCATTAATGAGTTGAAGGCTTTATTTTTTTTTTTAAGTATTTCCAGACGTGCAAAATATTTTTCAAAGCTGATTTAGTCCAATGGATCGATGTATTAAATATTAGGAAGGTATTTTAGAAATATGTAAAATAAAAATGAATTAAATGTTGAATACTTTTTTACCAATTTTGTATTTAAAACGCTATTATGTGAATTCTATATTAATTAGCAATTTTACTTCAATTGATTCATAAAATGTAAAAAAAATCAAGAACATGTAAGATAGGTTTGTATTAGGTACGTCCTTAAGTAACATTTTGGATTTTATGCTGCATTATTAAAATGTCATTGGAACGTTTATCACAAGATGGTAACATAAAACAGTTGTTAGGTATATTGTTATATTGCAAGTATTCTTTTTAAAGACGGCGAGCTGTGTACAGTGTGTAGAACAAACAAGATCCTGTTCACGAGTTTAAATTTTCGTAAAATACGGATAATGCTAAATAAATAAAAAGTATCTAGGTACAGCTCTGACAATATGAAACACAGATAACGAGTAAAGAGGATTGGGGTCATGGCATCAGGTTGGGGTACTATGAAAAGAATTTAAAGTAAGGCAGCGATTATTGGCATGGAACATATTTTTATCATGTTTCCTTAATTTTTTTTTTTTGAGAAATATTAATTTTACTTAAACTTAGTAACTGAATAATAACAAAAGCTAACATCGGCAGGTCCGGTAGTATTCTTTTATTGGCTTGGCTTTTATTTTGTAAAATAAGGTAGTAAAACAATATAAGAATCATTTGATATTAAGTTAATTGTTATATTTGTACTAAATAAAAATGATTTTTATTTTTACTTTTTTGTTTAACTTGATTTGAAGGCCCCATTAAACAATTCAAACTGGTAATTAATAATTTTTATATTTTCTAACGTATCCCCATGGCATGCATATCAACATTCTGTCCTGTTCGTTTTGTAGTGTTTCATTATAATAAATTATTTATAAAATAAGTAGGTAGTAAAAGTTACAGGGAATTTGCTTGGAAATTGCATTAGTGATAGCTGATAGTGTCAACATTGAAAAGGAGACACAGAGGAGAGGTGCAGTCCTTGGGTAATAGATTCCTGTGTACCATAAAAGATTGCTTTTAATTTTTAGACATAGATGAATGAAAATTGTGGATTTTGAGACCTTTTCTTTGACGCTCTTACCGGTAACCCTAGAATATAAAATCTACTTGACACTTACTAATGTCATTTTTTAAATATATATTTGTCTATGATTTCTGATGTTTTCCACAAACATCTTGAAAGTTGACACTGACATAAAACTTGCTCAGTAGCATTCTGCGCGCCACTGTCTGAAATTATTGTCAATTGTCATTATTTATTATAACGTGATTGTGATTTATGAAAGTAAGAAAGAAGCCAGGTTTCTAATAAAGGAAAAGACCTAGGATTCTAGGAATATCAGGCCAAAACATTAGATTTAGTACAGTTGATTGCTTCAGTCAGGCTGAAGTATTTTTTCGTACGACCAAATATCTGGAAAAAAAATTACTTGAGAATTGGATACATAAATAGATACTGTTGGTGAATCCTCACTCAACATGATCACTAATTTTGATAAATTGTGTGCAGACTTGGAAAAACAAGAATTAGAGGTATATTATAAATACAAATTTATTTGGTTTAGGTTACAAGTTGGTGTTCGCTTTTATAAATGGTCTTTCTTTAACAAATTACAGGCCCCAACTGGAGTGGCATTACCCTCGACATACGCTCAACTACTTGCCATTTATTTATATCAGAATGATTTGTAAGTACCTAGTTACTGTTTAACATTACATCCTGTATTGACTTACTATTATGAATGTTGGTATCCAAATGTATATACTTACAATTAGTGCCGGCGAAATTTGTATCGCCTCAGAACATTTATCCCGAGTTAGTAATATTTCTCATCATTGCTCAGCTCCTTTTGGTCGTAGCGTTCTGTCATATAGTCTATAGCCCTCCTCAATAGGACTATCCAACATAAAAATATTTTTTCAATTGAAACAGTTTTTGAGATTAGTGCAGTCAACTAAATATACTTCAGCTGTATGATATTAATAGGTTGGCAACTAAGTAATTGCCGCTTTGCAGATAGGTTCACTCTACACTGAAACTATATCTTTAATAGCAAAGACCAGACATTTTACGGACGGGCAATATTTAATTGAATAAGTTATAACTTAAGAAATGAATTTTCCTTCTTACTTGAAATCCACAATGACTTAGTTGCCAACCCAATAGTATTAAGTATTATAGCACATTTGATTTTTTAACCAGTTATTTTTTTTGCAAGTTATTCATAGTAATTAATGCATTAGTAGTTCTTTCAATAAATAGGTTGTAGAAGTATTTGTAGATGATGTTTTAGAAACTCCATGTTTATTAGTATTGTAAAAGATAGAAAATTTTATTTCTAACTGTTAATACTTGTTACTCGAATTATTCTCATTTATTTCACTTCTATTCGGAATCAATAAACTTATGTTTTTTAAAACAAAACATCTCTTGATTACTAAAATCATGTATTAGAATTAAATTAGTAACCAAACCTAACCAATGATTTTTTACTTATAGATGCAATGCTAAATTCTTATGGAAAAGAATACCTCAGAACATTACAAGCAGTAACCCAGAGATAGCAGCAATATGGGCAGTGGGTAAGAAGATGTGGAAAAAGGATCTAGCGGGCACATACCAAGCATTAGCTGCGTATACGTGGACTGAACCAGTTGCCCATATAATTAGAGCTTTAGAAGGTATATACTATTTGATGTAATGCATATATTATTGTTTAAGTTTTATTGACAATAATTTTGATACATTTTGTATAAATTTGCCATTGTAACTTGTTATGTAGTTAGTAACAAAAGTAACTATAAAACTAAGTACTTATGTGTACTTTTAACCAGACTATGTGGTCTACAATTATAGACCATTATTTAACAGTATTATTATAGACCAAATCAAAAAGTACTAAAGTTATTTTCATAATGGCAAACATGCCACAGTGACACAGTTTAAACCTCAAGGATAAGGCGATAATCTTTGTATACTAGATCAAACATAGGTTATAAAATCTTTGGTAAGCAACTATTCTTGTATTAACCAAGAGTTTCTGAAATGGCTATTGAAATTTATTTTTTATTTTAATTTATTTACTCCTTTTTTCTAACTTTTGTACAATGGGTAGACTTAATACCTAATGGCATTCTTTACTGCTAAATGTACTAGCTCATAATAATGTGCGGTAGGCTTTTAAAGTAGGATAAGTTAATAAATATAATAGGTATATTAACTCAGAAGCTCTGTCAAATTAGTTGAAGTCTCTGAAACATTGACAACAGAATAATTAATGTGAAACCAAAACGCATTTGAAATACGATTCGGTTGTCAATTTTATAGCATTGTATAACTGATCAATTATTAAAATCAAATGAGATAATCATGCTTTCAGCGACAATAGATTTGACAGTTTATTAGTTTATTTTTCATTGATCAGTCTATGGAAACTAGGTTAGACTGTCAATATAATTTAAACAGATACAATGGAATAGATTGAACATGTCTTTGTAATTTTTATTTTTCAGAAAAAGTTCGTGAACGAGCCTTCAATCTAATTGGCCGGGCTTATAGTTCTGTGTCGATAGATACTGTAGTGAATATGACTGGGCTAAGCAAAGAAGCCGTTTTACAAATATGCAGAGATCGTAAATGGGAGCTTAACGAGGATGGTGTCACCATCAACCCCACACCACCTGTCCAGCCAGCCCCGCTGCATACATCCAGTGAAGATCAGCTGTTTAAACTCACAGAATTTGTGTCGTTTTTGGAAAACTAAGAAAACTTAATGTAAGTTTGTTTTAGATAATTAAGTATGGCTAAAACACGTTAATTGTAAATTAATTTTATATGTTTTCAATTATCCATATAAACAGGCTGTAACAAAAAACTGGGTATTTATTATTCTACCACATTAGATAATGTAATACTGAGGCTTACGAGGCTTAGATCAATTTTATTAGCAGAAACATTTACAATATATGTATGTTTATTGAAAAGCAAAATAATAGTCAGTACTAGCAGACCCGGCCACGCGTTGCTGTGACAAAGGATTACATACTCAATTTAGCAGACTAATTATCTTACACCGGTCATCTGTTAGAATCTTATGAAACTAAACTAAACTTTTGTAAAATATTAAACAAATAATTTGCAATTAAATAATATTGCGACAGTAAATTGAGATGTGAGCTATCCAATATTTCACGTTAAATCAAACTGCACACGGTGTGCAAAAATTGATTAAAATCGGTTAAGTAGTTTAGGAGTCCATCGCGGACAAACACCGTGACACGTAATTTATATATATTAAGGTATATTGTTATAAGATGATTTTTATAGACAGCAATGGGCACATATGTATGCAACTATTGAACAATTACAATCCAGTCAAGTTTCGCGGAAAATAATCCGATCAATAAATAATATCACCATAATTGTCTTTGTAATATTTATATTCGTTTGATATATCTTACAAAATTAAAAAGTACAAAACGTAATCTATAGTGGCAGTGTAAACACATTAAATTAAAAGTATGAAAATGGAAGGAAAATATTGTTGCACAATTAAAATTCTGCGACAAAATTAAGATTAAATATCACATCCTAAAAAATATTTTACAATTAAGAGTTTCGTTGTTAAGTACATTTATTAAGTAATATAAAGAAATATCAATAATTTTACTATCCAATATTGAGTATCTACAATTTGTTATCCTAGGCACTTTTGTCTAAATTCGTACGTAAATTTGGCAACTGAGGATATGCCAATGAAGTTTTCATTGATATCTTCCTTGGAAAGTGACTTGATTTTGTCTGGGCTGAAGTCTCATTGAGTTGCTGTCGTCTTCGTCGCCCAACGTGGTCTCGTACCCTCGGTTGACCTGCCCGCCGTTCGGTTCAGCGAACACGTCTTTCACTGAGATATTGGCAGTCGATGTGCGATGTCTCGGTGCACCATGGTTGTTGTTTAGCTGGAATTTAATAATTTACAATTTTTTATTTTTTTGTTCTCAAGCAAATGTTAAAGACTTATTGAGCCGTCCAAGATTGTAGTTCAACATTTAATTTCACATCTTTTAGCCTAGCTGAACAGCTAACAGCTACTTGGAGAATGTCTTTGGTTTGGTTATAATAATATCATCTAAGCAACTTTGTTCCTGTCTTTTCACAGATTTTTTACTATTATTTATTTTTCATATAAATAGCCGAATACGATCAGACAAGCCACATGATGGAATGTGGTCACTGTTGTCCATGAATACTAGCACCACAAAAGGCATCACCGATGTCACCCAAAAAAAAAACAAAATTGAGGCTAACAACCTAATGTTAAATTCTTGACATTGTCTGCACTTTTGTTGAACTAGATGGAAACTGGGAGACTGTCATCGATTTAAGAAGGGGAGAAGCGTTACATTTTGAAAAACACATTTATTTACTTCTATGCTTATTTCTTTTGCCGTTTCTTCTTCTCGATAGTTAAAGCACCTTTCCGAAACGGTGGTAGAATAAAAAAAATACGCGCATAAGTTTATCAGAAAAATGCCTACATTAATAAATAATTTGAATTTTGGATTTTTACCGGTGTTACCGTTTCATTACAATGTAGCTGGCTACAAGACAAGAGTGAACTTCGTGTTGCGTTTACCATCTAAAACTACATTGTTATTTAAGGGTATGAAAAAAGTACAAGTATTTAATTAAAAAACGTAGAATTTATCTTACTATGCCGGTGACTCCGTATTCGTTGTTGGCACCGAGTGTTTGCATTTGAGATTTCCTTCTTTCTGCCATCACGGAATTCCTTCTCGTTTCTAAAGCTTTCAGAGTTTCTCTTCTCAAAGTTATTTTGCGATTTAATACTGGTGTACCTGTAATTAGTTTGTGTAAATCGTTAAATTTCAATCTTACCTTTAAAAGTGTTAATTATATAATAATAATTCTAAATTCTAAAACTAGTCCTGACAGATTCTATCGAATCGAATTGTGAATCAAAATCAGTCCAATATTATAGGAGGAATTCAGTGACGTACATACGAACAGAAAAAATATATGTATATGAAGATAATTCAAACGCGATTAAAATGTAAGCTAGAACCACATAATAACATGCTTTTTATAGGCTATTAATCATGTAAATAGTGATCGTACCTGGGCCATCGTTTGCATTCATACTAAAGAACCGTTTCTTGAAAGCCACATCAAGAGTTCCAATGTTTCTCTTCTTTTGTCTTGCTTTCTCCAAATTGTGTATAGTTTTTCTTCTGCCCACATTATGCGGTCCAGAGCCTGAGTCGTTATCATAATCATCATCCAAACCATTTAACTTTTGCAAGTCCTTTACTATAGCTATAGCATTCTTGTCTAACAGAGCATCTTGTGATAAATCTTCCGACTGTAATTCATTTAAAACATTAGTCCTTATCCATGGAGCAATATCTACTATTGCTTACATATATTACTAATATCATACTGAAAGTTATACCTTCTTTGTACAGAACAAATTCAAATCCGTCGATGCTAATATATGTGAAATGGTTCCAAAGCGATGGAACATCATAGCGGTAAATTGTATCACCAAAATCAAGGCAAAGAAGAACACAAATACTAGACCAATAGGCTCTAGTTGCAAATATTCCTTTGAAATGAGAACCTAAAAACGAAATTACACTTGTAGTTGGATAAAAAAATGTATGAAGAAGTTGTTAGTAACGTAAACAGACAATTTAACATACGTAATATAATGATGATGACCATATAATAAGTAATATATCAAAAATTTTTATGACAATACTTAAAATTTTCATTCAATTCAAAAACATTTATTCATGTAGGTATTTCATCAATACACTTATCGTCATATATTATATTACACTTAGCGAATTTTTATTCGTTACCTACTTAAATATAATTAAACTAAAAACTACAGCACATGTGCAATTAAGAATGTGCACAAGTGGTAATTGAAATCTAAAGTAATTTATAAACGTGAATTGTGCAACATATACCTACGTAGTGAACTCACTTTTTTGTAAATATATAACTTACGTGAACTGTACTAAATAATCGAAATAATTGAATGTTATTGAACTTAAATTTTACCAAAATCCATTATTACATGAAATATTAAATTTAGAATAAAAGTAAACGTTAAGTTACACAAATGAAGGTAGAATAGATAAATATGTACAAGGAATACCCTAGGACCGTGTTTAATGGAAGAAATTCCACCACCTTAATAGACAGAAAGACACGTTCAGGGTTACATTGGGTAAAGTGCACTATTGGGAAGTGATTGTGACGTTTAAATTGTTCCCAATATCAAACATATTTCACTCTAATACTTTTTCTAATGTCGTGGATTCTTATTAGGGTATGTGTAAAACCAGTAGTGTCACCCAAGTTATTTAGTTGTCGGTGTGGAAGATGTCTTTTGGATCTCCATGCTGGTGTGCCATCCCAAGACAGACCGGTTAGAAGAAGGTCGTTAGACTTGTGAGGGGACACACGGATTTTGTAATTTTTGGCTGTACCTCGCCTGTTTCCTCGATGTATGTAATGTTTGTCTTTACTCCCAAAGGCCAAATCACGTGGAGTTGATCTTTGTTTAATTGTAATAAAAATACAATCAATATGAATAAAGCATTGAACATAACAAACGCAAAAACTGATTTATTGCGAAGCTCTATCAAATCGCCTGCAATTCGAGCCTGTAAAATTACATTAAATAAGACATTAATATCATCAACTTTCAAGGGTGACTGGGATGGTGACGTTTGAGGGTGAATGTCGTTTGTTATGACTTGTCGCAATCCCGAATCATCGTTGAAGGTCGATCACTGGCTATTGGATTCTCACGTTACCTCTTGCGTAACCTCATCATATGTAATGTTAGTCTTAACTCCGAGCGGCCATTTAAAATGAATGTTGTCCTTATTCAGTTGGAGCAAGAACACAATGAGGACAAAAAGGGCATTGACCATAAAGAATGAAAACACAGATGAGTCTCTCAGTTCTTTCAAATCTCTGGAAATACGGGCCTAAAATTGTGGGCATATAAGTTAAATTAAATGAATTTATTATTGGATAATAATCTTATCAGGATCTGAAAATAAATCTCATTAGTACATTAGCATCACTTGGTCGTATAGCAGAATAAATGTTTTATCCCATTTTTTTGTTTCACTTCACATTAGCTGCAATAACATGAATGGGATATGTTGTTTTGTCTAAAATTATAGCAATTAACATAGTTAAGTTAAAAACTGTCTATCAATATTACCTGTTCTTCTTTATTTGCATCAATTGGGTACAGATATTTGTCAATAAGGTCTTTCCAAAAAGATAATTCAGATTGGCTCAAGAAATCAACTTCTCCTTTCTTTAATTCAGGATCCTCAATCCAGTAAGGATTTATGAGATCGTCTCGCTTTTCCTAAAACATTGATAAATACAATTATTAATCATAAGTCATATTTCTATAGCTATTAGATTTTGATTTAGATTCTCACTCTTGGAGTCGTCGAAAGTGTGTCTGTTTCGGAATCTGAATCATGTTCATCTTCTTGACCTTCTGCAACTGAAACCAGCGGATCGCCGTTTGTGCTACCTCTGAGCCCAATAGATAATTTACGACTTCTGCTTTGACCGTGGGGATCAACAGTTCTGAAATGATATATGGATTATTATTTAATTCGAAGCAAGAATCGAATGACACAAAAATAATGATATATTTCTAGAAAGTTATTTTTGCTTACCTTTCTAAACTGTCTAACTTCTTTTCCATTTTTTCTAGCGTAGATGCAATGTGTAATAGTTGCACTTTTTCTTCGTTTCCTTTTGGGTGTGTACACAACAAACACTTAAATAATCCAGCGAAGGAAAACTCAATGGACCCTTCTTCTTCATTGCTGTTAACCCCTTGGAGAAAACCTAGTAATGAATTTTGTTTTGCTTTCTTTTTAGCTTCTTCTGCTTCCTTCTTTTCTTGTTCAATTTCCTGTTAATATACCATATAATGTTAATAATTATATAATCTTCATAATACATTTTTATAATCTTTTTGATTCTTTTGAATGACTGACCTTTTTAGTTTTTTTTACTTGCACTTCTCGAGTACCCCATGATACCACGTTTAGATTTATAACAGAGTATAAAATCAAAAGTAAGTACATAGAAGGTATAGATAATAGATAGATGATACCGGGGACAATACACCAAAATTCTTGCGGATGTAAACACGCTGCTATAAAGAATGAACTCGAGAGTGATATCAAGAATATAGCTGATGGAGATCCTATTCCGTCCTCGCCTAACTGGAGCGCAGTACCGACGATTACAGCCATCATTATCATTGCATATGCTGTCGACAGTATTTGGGCCACCAGTAACTGAAAAGATTGATGTAGCATTAAAAACAGTCTCTAGAGCGGTTTGCGTTTTGAAGCACAGATTTGTGTAAACATACCTGATATTCCGATTTCATTGTAAAGCATACAAACATGAAAATCAATATTGGATACAGATTATACTCGAATGAGGTCCAATTGTCAATTCTAAATGCCGCCACGAAAGCACCCACCAACATAAGAAATATAGTGCCAGGGCCAAGAATAGTACCACCCATCAACATCATCTGAAAAACAATTTTATTGTCTTGTTTAAGTATCTTAACAAAACATTGGATGTAAATGTATATGTAAACCTGTCCAAATAACAATTACCTGATATGCAATATAAGGTGACGAAATGTTATCATTGATTTTGATTGTATGTTTGTAATCCACAAGCAGATCCATAATGTTGGCTATAGTGGAGGGTACCCAGCGACGACGTTGATTGTAGAATTCGTTAAAACCTTCAGGGCAGTGAGTGTAAGCGTCAGAAGCAGCTGAGTATTCTACTCGATAGCCACGTTGGAGTAATAAAGTGCACAACCAACGATCTTCTCCTGTAAAAGTTTAAATAAACGATCAGATAAGAGCTCCAACTATGCGAAATTTGTCTAAAATCATAATAAATGATATAGTTACCCTGATCGTATTGAACGTAGTGTCGAGCTTCATCGGATCTCAATGTGTACTTTTTCATAACGTTGTCGTCCATCAAAGCCTTTCCTCTGAAGAGAGAGAAACATCCAGGGCTACAAAGTACGCATCCAATCATGTGCTCAGTCGCCTTTTGCAGCCAATGACCAATAGCGTATTCGAATAACTGATACCATACCATGGGACCTAAAATTATGAAGAATCACTGAGTTATCTTCTGCCATTAAACTTACTAGCTTTTATTATCATGTACTTAAAAGACATTTAGTCTTACCAGATCCTACAGGGTGGATACGACCACAAGCTGCTCCCAAGTTTTTGTTCTTTTTCATCAAATCGATAAGCAAACGTACGGCGTGTGGTTGAAAATCAATGTCTCCGTCAAGTGTCAGTAGATATGTATTCTCGGCCATCACTTCTTTGCGATCAACTGATATAGGTAATTCCATTAAACGATGTCCAAGTAAATAGTACATGTACATCACCTGTAATATAATATCAGTAAATGTGAATAATAAGTAAAGAATTAAAGATATCAAAGGAGGAATGCTAAATTATGCAATGCTATTACCTGTGACCATCGCTTTCTGTGACGAATTTTCGCTTTATCTTTCAAGTGACAAATCATCTTTGTCTTTCCCGGTAAAACCCAAGTTAGTCTTCCTCCATATGGCGCTGGATATTTCTTTGGCGGACGTATACGAATAATGGTTTGATGTACATTGGATGCAGCTTCGTCTAGTGTATCGACAAGAAGTTTTACGAATCTATTCACTTGGGATTCATCGTCACTGTGATCCGAAATTTCAAATGCATCGTCCAAGAAAATATGTGCTGCAAAAATATATTTTCCCAAATTAACATTCATTTCGGGTTAGAAGGTACTTTTTACATGCCGTCGTAGATTTTGTCAGGATCATGATTTTAAAAATATGAATACAAATACTTACTCTCAAATTCGTAGTAATCGGGATCTACGACCCGTAGATACTTTTGAGCTACTCGTCGGGCACACTGGTCTTCATCTAAACGTAGAATTGATTTCAAGAATTCCATCATTTCGTCTTTAGTTTCATGCCACATAGTAGCGCAAGCATATATCCTCGTTATCGAATCAGATGATTTGACAGTTTTAGGTGAAGATCCGGTATTGTCCGTGTGCACCGAAATGGTTTCATAATACTCATCGCCTTTCTCTTTTTCAATCTCGGCAAGGTCCTTTAACAAACCGAATTGATTTAACATTATTTGAGAGGTTAATGTCATCGTTTGGGTATAGAATTTTGAAAGTACAAAATTATGTTTCTTAGCTAGTCATATAGCTAAAACTAGTTATAAATGTCACAAATAAATTAACGAAAAAAGATTATGCAAGATCCAAGCCTTGCTAGTTCGAAATAAAAAGCGTGTCAGTAAGGTTTTAATAGGTTGAATCTTTTAACTTTTTAATAGGTAATTCATACTTACTTCAGTTTTAACATCTCTTTGATCATCTCGTTTTCTATTTAGTGCCATACTTTGATCTATAAGTAAGCCATTATACATTGGAAGTATAAACAGTTTCTCCGTTGACGCTAAACGTTCAGCTTTTGGTGTCCAGATGTGAATTGTGATCCATGTCTGAGATAGTAGCCACAACAACCACACCCAGGCCATTTGTCGAGTAATGAAATCACTAAGCGAAAATACTGAAAAAAGTTTGATAGTGAAATAGTATTACACTAAACAGTTAACTACAGAAGATAAATAGCTGCTACATACCAGCAGGACTTTCAAAGAAAAGATAATCCGGAATGGTCCCATGGAAAATACAATTATCGCCGTTCCTCAATCCACATGCAGCAATCAAGAAGTTGACGACTAGTGGAATGACCAGATTTATAGGGAACGCATAACTGAACCCTTGAATAACAATTTTGCAGGCAAATTTTCCAAATATATAACAGAAGTAAGCAGCAAACACTTGTATAAGCATTACGTAAAATGCAGACTTATGAACCGCTGCGACTTCTACTGAATCACCAGTCAGCGTTGCATTTACGAGATCAGGTATCATTGTGCCACCTAGTTGAATTTGGATCTGAAAAATATTTTTTAATATAATGTATCTTGCAATATATATAATATAATCAATTCTCCAACCGTCTTCATAAATTTTTCTATTTTCATTTAAGTATGACTATAACTTTACTTTGTAACACATTAAATAATGGCAAAAACTTAATGAATAATAGTGTGATCTATCAGCCAGCCTTGGGAAAGAGAGAAATTAGAATAGGCATAAATTACCTACTCAAAATCTTTTAAGATGTGCTTAATGCTCTAACCTCAGTGGATCTTCTTTGTCAGTCCGTGTTTTTATCAATAACAGGTTACTGCTTGACTATACTTTCCTTCGTGGCATTCATTCGCGATTTATTTATTAGTTTTACAAAATCATTTTGTGTTATGCGCATGCTAACTAAACGTTTTTTTTAATTGATCATCATAAATATTTAATCATAACATATAACATACCTCTTCTACAACTATGTTGTGTGGACTGAATCCTTGGTTAAACAGCTGGAAGAACATGGACGGTTCGTCACCCTCCATCCATATACTGAAGAGAATGCATAACATAAAGAGGACAATCTTCCAAATAGATATGAAACGGTAGGTATAGTAACGTGTGAAATTTAACTCGTCTTTTAATCTTCCCAGGCTCTTAATTATACCTGAAAAAGTATTAAGTAATATTGAGAAAATATTTTTTTCACTGGCGATAAAATTATACAATAGGTAGATACGTCAAAAGATGTTGTTTGAGAAAAAACATTTGAAAAAGCCATTTGTCTGTATTCTCTTTGATTGTTTCCTGATAAACTTGGCGTTTCTGTCATTGTTTTGTTACAATATTTTGTTGTTTCAACTATGTGTAATATACATACATATTACATTTTTTACGCACAATACCATTTTAATAGACCTATAATAGATGTCATACAAACCAATTGGACTTTGTCGAGTAACGTAATTTTCCCACCATCCTAAAGAGATACATAAAGATGAAATGGGGATGAGCCACAGCACTGGTTTGTTTTCTAGTAGAGGCCACACAATGAAGCCGGTGACCTGTGCCACGATGGCCGCCATATCGACAATGACTTTGACGAATCGCTTAGAATCTTTCGAATTTCGAGAAAGTAAGCCAAGTATGGCCGGAATGACACAGAGACAGTTTGTGATCATAGCTCCCTTAACAACGTCCAGTTCTGGAAGTATTTTGAAACACAGCATCGCCATTCCTATTGTGTGCAGAGATTCAGCTATAAATATCTGTAAACAAAAAACATATTTTTAAGGTTAAAAAGTAAAATAAACATTACAAAGCGGAATAAATTGAAGGTGACTATTTTGTATACTCACCACAACAAATTGCACGATTGTAGGCCGTTTCGATGATTTGAAGAAGCATATTCTGACAGACCGTATAAGCGTTCCTACTTCGGGTATAGCAAAAGCTGCTAATATCGCCCACATCCACGCCACTCGTTCCTCATCGGGTAAACTCACTATAAATTGTTTATCTCTACCTGAAATTAGATATTTATCACGTTAACAAGACACACAAAAAAAACCAAACAGTACATTGGTTGGAGAATTAAATTAATTTGAAATGGTCAGTGATTGTTTCTACACATCTACAAGGTCCATTAAGTCACCAAATATGGAAACTCCTGATGATTAACACACACATACTTGCACTAGAATTATGTATGTAGTGTAGACGACATTTACACTACATATACAGAAAAGAGCAACGCAAAGGGCGACTAATACCCCTAGAGTCAACTTAGAGTGATGCTTCGAGACGAAATACGTGTTGGTGATGGCATATATGTTCGTACATACTTTTATTTATTGTAACTGCATGTTTCCTTTGCGAGAAAGGGGTGCTGTGCATGTCTAAGAGCATCATACATTTAAAATTTTACATCTCGTACGTTTTTCTCACCGATTGTTGCAAAGTAGACCAATACGAATTTGATTTTATTTTCCCTATAAACATCTGCCCCGGGTAATAATTAACCCAGGAATTCTTGTTAGGTAGTATTATTAACTATCTGGGTTGCAATTAATTAGATTCGTTCTCTAGGTATGTTTTAAAAATAAATCCTGTTGCACAAAATGCAAGGACACTTGAAAGTAAAAATAACAAGTATAGCGACGAGTCGAACCTAGTCTCCTAGTCGAGCCATGAAAGGTTAACCACATCTAATTTGTACCTACTCATACTATTAAGTTTACTCGTCGATCGTATACAGAATTGATATTATTCAAAAGTATACAGCGACTTGTCGTATTCAACATTAGAACTATTCTTTCATAATTTTCATTTAGTTAATTCGTCTTTAATTTTTGTAAACCGCGATCGTTACGTACAAAAGCAAATCATTGTATGACTTATGTTATGACTAATTAGGTGTGTAAATATATTTTAGTATGTACTTTAATATTGTAGTTTTTACGTCATTCAATATTTATAATAACTAAAAGAAATGACGGGCCAGATATTTATTATATTTTTCTTGTGCTTATAATTATAGCCATTGCTGTTAGTGAAAGTGTAAGTGTTCTGAAAAATACGTTTGTATTTATATTTACACAATATTTTTATTTATATAATATTGCAAGAAACTTTCACTTCTATAAAATATTACAAAGAAGTATAGAAAAATACAACAAAGTTTCGGCTCACCTAAATTCTTATTACAAAAAGCCAGTCTCCTGTCCTTCCTAATCTGTGAAGTCATGAAGAGCATAGTTCCTTTGGCGATGACTCCAGAGCCCAGCACCACGATGAAGGTGACTACGTACGCCAAGACCTTGAGCATTCGCACCGTCACCTCCAACCATTTCTGTGTCTCCATGGACACACTGTCCTGCTTCGGCGGGAATTCTCTGAACACGTCCCATCCTTTCGTTTCTTGTACTGTTCTTTGACTGAAATGTATAAAATATATATTTGAAATCGACGAACGTTTTGTCACGATCATTTATATTCTATACAAAGTAAATCAATCCATAAATCTGATAAAATAAAAAATACGGATAATTAGGTATCGAAATAAATTTCGGATTTCATGATTTGGTGACGTTTTTGTTGTTAACTTTTTCAACCTATATCCAAACATAATAATAAATATGCCTCCTGAAAGTCTTCATCAAAATATTTTCTTGATTAACCAACCAAAGTATACGTATAATAAATGTTAAATGACAACGGTTAGTTATTAACTAATGGCATTTTAATGGGCATTCGTTTATGTCTTTTAATGTCTTCAGAAATGTAACAAAGTATGCCGTTTCATTCCACGTTAACTGAGTGTATCAAGGCGGATCGCCGCTATCAATGTCGCAAGAACAACAACTTTCACGCGCGAGTCAGACAAGAAATCTTATAATTTTATCGATAATATGTACTTGTACTTCCTTCCGGTAAATCCTGTCTTAAATTGTACCGGTAACCTTCAACGCGTAGTTTTGCTGGTTGTTTACACGGATAGAAAATCGTTACAATGCATAATTGTTTCGACATAGCCGTACTTGCCTCGCCACTGTTGTGACAGTGGGGTTTACGTAAGTAATAGAGCCGGTATGACGGCGTAACCCAATTAGACATTGCGAATATTGCAGCCGGCCAACGCCGTAACACTCCTTAGACAATATGTAGGTGCTTTTGAGATAATCACACTCGATTCGATTAATCGCACGAAGTAAACAGGCAATAATTTACGTAATTGAAACATTGTTGCCACGATATTTATTTTAAGCAGTATTGTTAAAGAACAGGTTCTATAAAGTATAGTTTTGATATATTACATGTGAATTTTATGCTAACGGATAAATCGTGTTTCAACCAATCGTTATTTTAATTTTCATTATAATAACTTCTAGTTAACTCGAATAACGCACTCGTTGCTAATTTGGAAGAACATTTATGTGAGTAGAGAAGGTTTATTCTAAAAAGGTGCCCCCTCCCTACATAATATATACATATGTAAGAAAAAATACTTAAAGCGCAATAACATTATAAACGTTATATAATAATAAATTGTATAAAGTTTTTTTTACAGATAATCAAATCACGTACCTCTTTAGAGGGAATGATCTCTGTACAATTAATTTAAAATTAACAAAAAATTAAGTAATTTGATACAGACATTATAGAAAGACAATTAGCACAGCTGAAACTTATAAAGCAATGGCCTATTTTCGTGATTATAGTAAGGAATTAGCTCTGTTAAAACTTATTATTCTTTCAAATATGTGAAGTTTGTTAACCAATGTAGAGCAACTTAACTTATTAGAAGAGTCTCTTGGTTACAGCAGTGGAATAGATAGATATATTATGGCGATGAAAACGATAATGACTTTTGAAAGGAGGCCAATAAGAATGTGGTTTTAAATTAATTGTAGTAGATTCCGACATTACGTCCGGTAATAAATTAAATATGCCGTCGTGTCCACATATGACATTGGAAAGTCAGTTACGTGTTACGTGGTTGGTACCGGGTGCATTAGTTCCTTGGGTTGGTGCAAATCACTTTCTTATATGTCAAATTAACTACAATATAATAATATGTTATGGTGGCAGAAAGGAAAAAGGATGGGTACGTAATTGCAATTAAAAAAAAATATCAATTACAAAATACTATTCAAATACTACTGTTATTACTTACCCAATTTGAAAATGTATTTTTTTAAAGTGTGTTACATAAAAATAGCAGCCTGTAGGTATATAATTTTGTTTTTTTTTTATTGTGAGGTAGCACTAAATTTACTAAAAGTGCTTAAATAAGGTACCTGTAAATACTACAGTAGTGTATGGTCCCATTGCTGTAAATTGAATTGTTGTTAGCGACGTATATTGGTTCCTCAAAGTCCTGCTTTTCGTAATGACTCCTTCGGTCGTTGTCACTCATTTTTTCAAATCTAGTCCAACATCACTCCACTTTTAAGCACTAAATAATTTAACTAATTATACATAATCACTTTTAGTAACATTTTTCGTATTAAGGAACAGCGTAAATATAATTTTCCGAACGAAAATAATGTTCAATCACTCATTGTTTTCGATCGGGGACAGCAGACTGTGTGATCGCAATAGCGACTGCTGAAGGAACGCGTGTGCACCACCGAATGGTACCCTATTGTATATCATGCGACAAAATGTGAATATTAATTATTTTATGTCGCCAACTGCTACTGCTATATTTGGATAAAAAAATTGAGGTACGAAACGTGATGCGACTTTTCAATAAAATAAAATTTACACGTGTTTAAACTGAATTTAATGGATATATATTTTGCGTATAACCTACAGAATATTGAAATAAAATTTATTAATGAGTTTTTAAATCCTATTTATTACTATTTATATATTTTTTTTTAGTTTTATTTAGGTATTATATAAAAAAAACAGGAAATATCGGACCACTGGGCTTGTAGACATTTTTCTTGTTCATTTTCTTACCTTAATACGATTTGATATAAATTTTAATTATAAATAATGAATTCAAAAGATAAATATTAAACATTTTATTTAAATCGGATAAAAATAATGTCAAAGACAAAAAAAGAACAGTACAATTAATTGTTTATCAATTCGCAAAGTATAAAAAAATTCTTTAGTGGTAAATAAATATATTGTGGACACAATTCATTTGGCCAAGTAAATTATCTTCAAACCACTGTGCGCCGTTCTGCAGCAGTGAACTCGAGAAATTGCATCGGCTGTTAATTATCACACTCGCATACCGATTCCATGGTACTTACTACCGAATGAAAGTTATTTTCTTTTGAATACCATTTCTATTTATTTATTCTGTCTTAAACCTTTATCTAAGTAGAGAAACGTAAGACTATAAACAGTCTCTACTAATCAACATTAAGGCAGTAAATCTTATATCTTATACTAATATACATATAAAGCTGAAGAGTTTCTTTGTTTGTTTGTTTGATTGTTTGAACGGGCTAATCTCAGGAACTACTGGACCGATTTAAAAAATTCTTTTGGTGTA
>DWJN01001371.1:0-18278 GCA_018248895.1 Carystus phorcus
GCAACAATATAACCTAACAGACTCGGCCACGCGTTGCTGTGACTAAGGTTTACATACTCAATTTTGCCAATTAATTACTTATACCGCCATCTGTTAGAATCTTATGCAACTAATTCTTTGTAAGGTATTAAACAAATAATTTGCAATAAGATAATATTGCGACTATAAATTGAGATGTAAGCTATCCTACCTCACAAGTTGGATCAAACTGGATACGGTGAAATAAATTTGATTAAAATCGGTTAAGTAGTTTAGGAGTGCACCGCGGACGAACACCATGACACGTACTTTATATATATTAAGTTTACCAATTATAACCGGCGCGCTTGCTCCGCATATTAAAAATCAAATGTAAATAATACCTAGTCAGCATATATAACAGTAAATAAATATTAAAAATACAATCAGTGTATATAAGAACAATAGTTTTGCTTCTGTTTATTGGATATACATACTTCTATACAGGCATATCTAGTTCGATCGATAAGCAAAAAATCAACATTTTCTACTGTAACTCATCGACCATGTGTCCGATCGATTTAATTTAGGTACCAAAACCTTTTTCAAAGAATTTTGAAAAAAGTTACTAAAGACATCATTGCTCTACTACCATTTCAGAGTTCATAAAGGACAATTAAAGAAAGATTGATTAGATATGGATATGGTTTTTTTTTATATAATTACCCGACATCCAATGATATGATGATAACTGGTCACCATCGCCTATAGACATCAGCAAACAAAAAGCATCAACGGTGGGTCACATGTTTTTGCCTTTACTTTTTTACCTGTATCTACCTATATCCCAGAGCTGTTTCACAATACAAACAATTGATCCTTTCTCTTTAATTTTGACATAATCCAATATTTAGCCACCAATACCAACATAATGTCTCTCATTATAATAATGTCTATGGCTTTATTAATTTGTATTTGTTTTTTTACAATAAAGGTTACCTGATAATGAACAAATTGAGTCCTCGTATCATTGAAAAATGTGCACAATCTACAATATGTTACATTTAAAATCTTAAATTAATGACACGTAGTACTTATTTCAAAATTGTATATATACGTTACATTGTTCTTTTTTGCATAAATATTTACTGATAATATTTATTTATGTCAAAACGAAACGAAAGAGATCAATTTATTTGTATTGTTTTTGGCATTTGTTAAAAAACTTTTAATCAAATGGACATAAAATAGACCAATTACTTGAACCCTGTGACTGTGGCCCATGTGTAGGTTAAAAGTAAAAAGCAGTTGTTGCTTTTTTTTAATTGAATAGCTGACATGATGCTGAGAAAGTTTTCTTTGCAATATCTTGTTTCATTACATAAACGTAATACGGTCAAGTTTATTTGATAAGCAAGATATCAAAACAAGTCAAAGCAGATCGTGATTTTCACTGTTCAAACAACTTTTTTTACCATTAAAGTAATTCGATAAAAAATGGGCCAAGTTTCCATTTGACAAGGGACCGAACTGTATGAGAAACGGGGAAGCCTGGGAAATGTAAAAAGTGAAATAGATTTACTCAGGATTTTTCTTACAAATAGTACGGTTCTGGTCCGTCCCATGGGTTAAGAAAATTACATATACTCTAAGAAACAGATAAACTCATGTAGGAACACGCGGGATATGTCAACCCTATCCTTAAATTATCAATGAATAATAAAATATCTAAATTTTGGAATTATACTGGACTTATTTCTCTGGCAAACAAGCTATTCTGGCGTCTTATATTGGAGGGGTCTCAGGGACAACTAACAGAACGTAAAAGTTTCGTATTGTTTTATATAAAACACATTCTACATAACTTTAGATTATGATGGTTGATGTAACTAGCCGATAAAGGCGCAGACAAACCACCCGGGGATAAGCAGATACCTTATCCCACATTAGTACATCAGTAACACCAAAAGCATGACCGATGCACTGTAGGCTAATAAAGAAAAAGGAGGAGAATAAGAAATTACCGGCTCTCAAATCCCCAGCCGGAAAACGGCACCGTGCATATACATATATGTATATATAAATCAATTTTTATTTGTTTGTATGTTTTCCCTTTATGGATTCTGAAACTTTCAGACATAGAGCAATGCTATCTTTAGCAACTTTGTTAAGAAATCTCTGAAAAAGGTTTTGCTCTAAAATAATATCGATGAACACATGGTAATATGTATATATGATGACATTTCTTTAAATTTGATTTGTTTAGCAATTCGCACCAGGTACATCTAGTTATAAATAAATAAGTAACACTACACATATAGTACCACACTAGGGAAAATGTTAATGCCATGGACAACACAAAAAAAAAAAGAACGCTCAGCTCAACCGAGAAATGATATTTAAAGTCACGATTCAAATTCAAACTTTGAACTTGGCAGGGCGACCTTTGTTCCATACGGATCTTAATAACTGTATAGTAATATTGATGATATAATCCTTACCCGAAGCCCTATCAGTAAGTGAGGCTGGCTTCTGTTGCTTACACTTCGGTGTATAGGCACTTACTGAGGTGTAATTAGTCGCTATTTTGCCAGATTTTACTTAATCTTGCATCTTAAACACTAAATATTGTATACTATAACAATGAAGGAAATAATCAATTAATGTTTTATTACGCAATTACCACTCAAATATTTTAAGTACATTGCGATTCGTGGCGTCAACGTTATACATTAGTATGTATACAATGAATTAATAAAAAAAGCTTTAATGCTATATATGTATATGCTGTAAATATACATATGTTAGTAAACGAAAACGATACATCTAGAAGTCGGACAAAAGTTGTATCGTGACTAGGTTTAATTCGTGCAAAAAACTTTGTTTTCTAATGTGAAGAACATTGTGGTAAATTATGTTGAAGCAGGTAAATATTTAAGGGCCTTTTTTCGAGACCATAATATCCGTGAACATGAATTCACATCAAGACAATAATGTTTTAATGAACATCTCTGGTAATACCAAAGTAGGTTGTTTAAATCGAGCACGGTAATTTTGGAGTCTGTTCCTTCGAGAGCGCCGAATCACATTTCAGGGTCTACTATCGTCTACACTTTACTTCAATGGATCTTAGATACTCAACTAATTCACCCTCCGAGAACAGATCTGTCTATAACTCTACACTACATTGTACAGGATAATTGTTATCTTGATTATACCAGATACAAAGTTAGGAAACATCTCTCGAATAGATTATGGAATTAGTAATAACCGACTTAAAGTGAAACGAAAGATAGATGTCTCGTTGGTCTCACAGGTATTCTCTTATTGCCGATAAAACAAATATAAATTATATTTATTATACACAATAAACGATAAATAACTGAGTTACTTTATCACTAATACAGCGATTTCTTTTTTATTAGTAAAATTGTTTCGACGAAATAGGATAGGGTGTGTAAGGAAAAATTTCAAATATTACAATTATAAAATATGAAATCAATAAACAGTGGAAAAATAAAAGTTTTGAAAAGAAAGAAATACAGGAATGGCTACATTTAATTTAATAGTCATAAGATACAAAAAAAAAAGGAAAAAGTGTATAATATATTTGTATATACGAATACATATTAAAGAAAATGAGAATTGAACAATCTACTAGCACGTTATTCGTGCAACGGAAAGTTTAGTTGATACGAGTAGATGCCTAAAAATCGGAATTTAATTTGACTCTGAGGCAATAAAAATTCGCAGTTTAGATTTTGCCGATTGCATACCAAAAAAAATGTTTTTTTTTTCTTTACTATAGTTTTCAGATATACACACATTTGACGCGTTTTTCGTAATTGCGTAAAGCATAGAATAAAAAACATGTATGTATTTTTTAATTTAGTTACAAAATTAGTGACAAAAGCTTTAATATTCTAATTATGAACTATAAGCTAGATGTGCCTGACGACCTAAAATATCAATACAAATATCACAAGTACAGTAACCAGACAAAGAATTTTCTCATATTCGTGCATTAATATTTTTTTTACCTACTACGATTATATAGCTTTTATTATATATGTTTTTGACATAAATCGTATTGGTAAAATCAAAATCTTTTGTTTGCCTTGAGATTGACATAGACATGACTCGAGTGATATACCGAATTTAATAGGAAATTCAAAAATTTTATTTTAACCGCCATTTAATGCTTTGTTGATATTGTCGACAAAATAAATTAAGAACTGGTAATAAATTGAAATCTTAAGACTTGTTACTACCAGTATATGTAATTGAACTAAGTAGTATATAGAATAAAATACTAAGAGAATAATACTATGCAACTCATTTATAGGGGTATTGATTTAATATCGTGTAATCCCACGAAAAATATTTTGCCGGAGAGAACCTTGCGGGCATTCTATTACGGCTAAGCTGCACAAAATTGTTATAATAAAAACAGTGTGTTATAGGGTATCAGTTTTGTTTTACGGCCGACAAACAGTGTCCTTTTACGGAATGGAACAGAAATGCAGTGAAAATATAAAAATATCGCCCTAGTGAGATGCAACTCGCATCGGCTCCCCGGGGCATGGTTTGTTCGCCTTACGCACTATTTATGTAACACGCAGCGCGTATTGTTCAAATAACTACCTATAACAAAATTTACGTAAAGAAAGGATATAACTCCATTAACTTTTTTTCCAATAAATATAGTTAATCGTTTTTGACACAATCGACTCGACTCCCAGAATTTGGAAATAATTATCATCATAAGGAAACAAAAAAAGGCTGAAGAAGAAACTTCTCATTTAGACACTGCGAAGGATACGATACATATAATTTAGTCCGCCAACATTTGGTCAGTATTTTCAATTTTTAAATTTCCCTCATAGTACCAACTCTCATGAAAAAAACTAAATTTTTTACCTACATAGAAGCAACAAATATCACACTTCATATTGTCTTCGTAGCCAATAACCAGTTTTGTTGCTAGTAAAACTAAATATTTGTAAAAATAAGTAGTTTAATCCATAATCATCAAGCACGTATAATCTGTTTAAATTAAGATGGATCATGGGATGGCCTCATTACAAATAGAAAGCTTAACGCTACTTTAATTCCTCCAAGTTAAGCAAATTAAACAAGACATATACAAACAAAAATATTGTAGCTTGATTTTTTTCGATCTAGAAAGCACACGTTTTCCTCAAAATTAAACCTAACTGCGCCCGCTGTACGTATAATCTCGTGTAATTTAACCATTTTGTGGCGGAATGAATAACGCGCCGTGCGATCGACACAGTGCGTGACTTGGCCGACAGGAGGCCCGGTGCGGCCGTAACTTCACGCGCGGCCGCCGCCGGTAACGAGCAGCCACATAAAACAAAATGCCAGCAGAGAAAAGATCCTCTAAATTTACTTAAATGCCAAATAAACTGTGAATTGCTTTGGCATTTATGAAAAAGTGCTAATCGGATTGTTAGTCTTAATACGCGGTTTTGATGACGATCGGCTGCAATTGTTTTTTATTGCATGTAGCGAGAAAACCACCTTGTAGGAATAAATAATTTTCAACTTAATTCATCTTAGATTGCGTACAATTTATGAAACAAATAATTTACTTCGCTGTTATTAAATTTTTCTTTTACATTTAAGGAATGACTCTAATATTTCATCCACAACAAACCCGTATATAAACATAGTATTTTTAAAGGTAGCAAAAAAGTTTAGATAAGATTTTATATATTGCTTACCTGACATAATATATTTTTGTAATGTTCAAACTTAAATCACTTAAAAGTTTAGCAAAGTTATTGTTTTAATGCCAGGCAATTAAATGTACATTAATTAATAATGTATGTGATAAATAAAAAAAATATTCTAAAATAGAGAAAAATAACATTTATTTTTATAATTTTTAGTTTTCTGTTATGGGGTTTAAAAAGTTGTGACCCAACTAGTAGAAAAGATTCAAAAATACTCTATTTTACCCTCAAAGCCTACGAGTTTAAGGTGACGTCGAGTTACTAATATCACATTTTTTAGAATGTACGATCGACTCTAAACTGGAATAACTAATAATACCAGTGTAATTGAATTGTGTGGGTATTGAGTGAAAACACAAAGGGCATTGAGTTAGCTGATACACTAGTTAGCAAACATACTCGTATCAATGAACAATAATTCGACTGGAATGCTTTAGTAGGCCTTTGGGTCTTTGCAACTACGTACAACAAAATTATTACCGATCTAGGTGTAAACTTTACGTATTACACAAATATGTATATACTATTAATTTCTTTCAAATTTATCCCGTGTATTTCGATCAATTGTAATCTTAATATTTATAAATTACGTGTCACGGTGTTAATCCGCGATGGACTCCTATACTACTTAACCGTTTTTAATCAAATTTTGCACACCGTGTTCAGTTTGATCCAATTTGAAAGAGGATAGCTTACTTACATCTTAATTTACAGTCTCAATATTATTTATTGCAAATTATTTGTTTAATATCTTAGTCACAGCATCGCGTGGCCGGCTCTGCTAGTTGTATTTTAGGTATAGTTTACTTCTATATTAAAAACGGAACTGGGCAGTGTCAAATGTATTATGTTTGGGATATTCATGCAACATCTCAACAAAGACTATATTTATAAATCACCGAGTAGGGACGAATACGTGAAGTTCGAAGCACCTCCACAGGCTTATGTCTCGACAATCGTAAAATATTTCACGGGACTCGCACGTCTTAACCCCGAATTAGAAAGTAGGACTTCTAGACGTACCATCCAAAATTCATGTACAAGTCGTGTATTACATAATACAATAACATAAATATTAAATATTTTAATAACCCTTACATATTTTGACAGAACTATAATAACAAATTGGATTTTTTGAGTTTACTCCATAAGAAACGATTTTGAGTTATAAAACCTGATACAGAAATAATTATGGATAGTAAAATCAAGTGTACCTAAAACTGAGGTGTTACATTAAAAAAAGACAAACATATACGTAGTAGCCCCCAGCCGGAACACAAGGAATCGTTTGGGCCGAATCAAGCAAGAGAGTGATAGTAGCCAAGCAGGCTTCACATAAAAATAATGAAACCTGTAACAAGTTAAATTATTTAATCCATATCTGAACTATTATATTTTATATTAATATTATAAAGCTGAAAAGTTTGTTTGGTTGAACGTACTAATGAACTACAGGTTCGATTTGAAAAAGCCTTTTTATGTTGGGTAGTTCAAATGAACTTGGCATTATGGTTATATAGCATATAGCATTCCTCGGTAAATACCGATACCGATTAAAATAATGATCATAGTCTGTCAATTCCGTAACAATGCAATCAATCAGCAATCACAAACACAATTTCAATAAATATAAGTGTAATTAATCATAACGTACAAAAAGGTGACTGACATTCTAATCACTTCAGCCCACACTCAAATAAAAACTTTTCGTCATTTCGAGAATGGATTGAAATAGACCCAAACTCCTTAGATTATATTTAATCTTTCATTTATTGTCATGACGATGAAATTAAAGTAATTTGCAAAACTGATGCTTATTTTTAATATCGACGTTAGAAGGGACACTTCTAGTCGCATGTATCTCAAATAAGAAATACGCAACTCCATGGAAACGACGGTAGCGGCCAATTTGGTCGGTAACTGCATCTGAATGTTACCATATCCGAGGAACAAGCGCAGATTGAGCTACGAATGGGCTTCTTCTCGTAAACTGAGTACCCCGTTATATTTCAGCGCGCACAAAACGAAATTTATGAAAGCATCTTAGTTTTATATATCTACGAAGTAAATACATTTCGACCTGAAACAATTTTCTTACTTTTAAACAATATTTGCGGTCATTATTAGATAAAAGACAAGATTCACTGTTTTGACTAGTCATTAATATTTTCAAAGTTATCTAATACAGATAAATTATTATTTAATTCGGTAAATAAAAATCAATATAGTAATTCTTATACGTATACTAGCAGAACCGGCCACGCGTTGCTGATACTAAGGATTACATACACAATTTAGCAGACTAATTACCTTACATCGCCATCTGTTAGAATCTTTTGGAACTAATTCTTTGTAAGACATTAAACAAATGATTTGCAATAAAATAATATTGCGACTATAAAATGAGATGTAAGCTATCTTATATTTCAAGATAGATCAAACTGGACACTATGTGCAAATTTTTTTTTAAATCGGTTAATTAGTTAAGGAGTCCATCGCGGACAAACACTGTGACACGTAATTTATATATATTAAGATATACCATACATTTTACGTGTCTCGTGGAAATCATTTTTAGCGAACCCTTAATTTTATATTTATTCACTGAATTAATTAATTTGTATGACTAAGAGTAAATAATCTAATACTATTTGTTTAAATAAGTTTACCCTCTATCTTAACGACTACATGCAATTAACGAATCTACAAACTTTCCAATTATCGTAAGCAAATAACCAATTTCTATAACATTTTGTTCTAAATATATGTGAATACTGCGGTTGTTATTTTGTTTGTAGACACAAAAGGCAGTCTCAGAGTGACATGGCGTAGTCAATATCCCATAACTCAAATAAGGGGCCGGCAGTTTTATCTCTACGCTTCGGACGAAGTTAAGGCCCCGTCCATTCTACTCCCCTTTACGCAGTATCCTGTGAAAAACACACCCTACGAGGGGATTCTAACGTAAATATTCTAAAGTACAATTTCTGTATAAAAGAACATGCCAGTGCGTTAGCTGACCGCTTCAGTTTAGGAATTTGCTTGCAAAAAGACATTCCCTTACAGAAAATATATTTCAACCGGGCTCTTAGATATTAAGTAGGACATATTTTGAGTAAACCTAATTCGTTACAAAAGTTGTAGGTATAAAGAGTTCTCTTTTGTATATAAAACCATCGTTATTTCTTAATTCGGCAAAAACACTGTGATTTTAAGTTTACGTTCTAGTCTTTCTTTGTCAGTTTTGGCTAAAATCTCCATTCTATGTGTGATAATTTCTCTTACGGTCGAATTAAGACACATCATAAAAGATAATCTACATACGAGTAAGTTGTTATAATTTATTCAAGTGATTTTGAACTTATCTCATTAGCCTTTTTTGTAATATAGTTTAATATAGTATATTAGGTTTACATACATTTACATTAAAAATATTCATGTAAAATTATATGAGAATGTGTTAGATTTCACAATTATCTTTATTTGATTTATGTTACAAGTTATTTAAGTATCATACCGTCTCTCTTTACAAGTTCTCTTGAGATACTTTTTGTACTTCTGAGAGGTCGTGGGAAAGTCCAATACAGTTTTGCCGTGAACACGCTTCATTCAGTTACTAAAATATTATAATACAATATTAAATACCACGCATACTTGTATTATACTAAAATGCTACTCAAATTCGAAGGTCAGATTAATGCTTGTTTGTCAAAAAGCGAAATACACAAGAGTGAACAATTTTTGTACGACAAAAATGTGCATTAAAATTGGTTGAAATAAATCATTTCTTTAATACAATTAACCAAGTATACGAGCGGCGGCCAGCGAAATGTCGATAGCGTGGGGTCAACAACTGAAAAACAATAAGAAATAGAAGAAAACTCATTAGTCACGCAACCAACTTACCACAGCACTCTCATTACTGACGGGAACTGCGACGCTAGAAATTATATTTATTGCTTACTACTGGAAACATAGGTTATGTCTCTGCATACAAATACTTTCGGTAAATGTTAGTTTATTCTTTAGTATTAGGTACGTATTGAAAATGAATATTTTAGACAATTATACATATAATATAACTGCTCTGATCGATGTCTATATTAGATTTTTAAAGTATCTATTATTGGGGGTATTTAACAACGTAATATTTAATAAATTTATTTTTTGTTTATATATTACAGATATGGATAACGGCGATGATTGTAGTTGCAACTTCCAACAAGGACAACAGCACTAATAACAAACTTAATTATACACTAAAATTCATGCCTCACCTATTGTAGTTCTAAATACTGTTTCACAATACAATAGGATCTGCAGTATATTATATATTACGAGCAGGTACATATGTATATAAGTTTATTGTATTGTACTTGTGATTTGAAATAATTATTTTTTTATTTAAAAGAAAGTATTTAATATTTGAAATACATCAGTAAAAGTTTGAATTAAACAAGCATATGTATATTGCTAACGATAGTATACAATATTTCATACTTACCTGGCATACCTCTCCGCTAGGGAAAGCATTAAAGTTGGGTAAATCTGGGGTTGACTTATTATATAAATATGACCCTTATTTATAGCCAAAACTCAAGACTTTTTCGTGATAAGGTCAAACTTTTTCATATAGTAAATTATAATTATTAATTAATAGGATTCTGGAGTTCAAAACGGATAGACACATAAAATTTTTAATTAACAATTATAAAAACCACCGACATAATTAAGCTCTAAAAAGTAAAATAATATTAAAAGTCAGCACATGCAATATCGAATCAATCAATAAGTGACGCCCTTTAATCAAATAGAAAAGCCCCGATGATCTTCAGACTGGTGAACAACTTTTCTTGAATTATAGCTAAGAACTCTCTCATTCATCCATGAAGTCACTTTTCCAACAAAAAAAACTAGACCAAATCGGTTCATCCCTTTGGGGGCTACGATATTACAGACAGACAAATACGCAGACCCAGATTATTCCCCTTTAAATTTATCATATTATTGATTTGAAGTTTTTTATATTTTCTTATATCGACAAGCTTAATGTGTTGTTAATTACCTATGTAAATTTTGTAAAGTAGAGTTTGATAAAATTATTATACATTTTCTTTCTCAGTGGTGGCAGATACAACGAAAAATGTATTTCTTTGTTAAATATTCATTTATCAAAGCTGCTTATAAACTACTATATTAAAGTAACACCGTGACGGAAAACTAAAATTCTGATAAACCTTATCCCTGTCTACCGAGGTGACTGGCTTAAATACGACCTCTGTTTTCATTGTTCAAATGCTAAATCCTTTGTTTTCTTATGCATATTATCTCTATTTTTTCCATCTACCACCGAAATTATACTAACGTCCAACCTCAACAAAATCACGCTTGAAGTTAACGAGGTTTTAATGCAGAGAAAAGCTGCGAAATTCTCGGTTTATCATTATCTTTCCAAGTATAACTCACACGATAGCGTAATAGAATGACTGGACGGCTCACTGCATACATCTACCTAGTTAGAACATTTTACATTGTTGTTGTTGAAGGGATTTATCGATTTAGGATAGGTTTATTTTATATCTTAGTCGATTACATTAGGAAGAGGAATAAATTTATGTCAATAAAGATGTTACAAATTCTTAAAATATTAATTGACTAACACCCCTTATGTATATATCGATCGAACGAGCGATGTATATTCGATCTTAATTATACTCTATAAGGCTAAAAAAAAGTTGGTCAGAAAGTACCTCAATAATCGTCTTGGATAGTAGTTGAGAACAATCCTAGAGAATACTGCGCTAAAACATGCTGGTTTTACCCTAGGACTCTCCTAAAATCTGTGCATGATAATACATTCTGCCTTTAATGATTCAAAGTTGTGCCTAACATATATAATAGGTACACAAAAAACTCAAACATGAAAAAATGTACGTAAACCGCGCCATAACGTAGGTACTACGAAATGTATAAGTTTCATGCAAATTCATAAATATCAACTCAGACAATTTCCCCCAAACTTCATCTTTCCGAAAATGTGAGGGTAATATCGCGTATTGATCATTTTACTGCAAATAAATAAAACGAAAGTGAGGTTTTATAGGCCAATACGAAATTGTTACTGCCATAACTTAACATTCTCAATCTCTTTGGTATTGGAGTGGATGAGTTACGCCGAAAACATAGCCCGCCACATTTACGCGGGTAATCTTCGCGAGCCGCGGTGAATACTAACTCGTTTTATAAAGAACAAAGTCAGTTTATCACCTGAATGGCGTACATTACATGTTTACCTACATTTAGTAATACAAAGATTAATTTTTGAACGCATGTATGCTTTCTAGGGTTACCAATTTTTTATATGAGAGTTAAAGTATTTTTTATGTTGGAGAATAGCATAAATCTTTTTTATTTCTTGATTATAGAAGTTTATATTACATTTAGCTTTTTACAGCTACTATGGCTCCTAAAATGTAAACAGTACTGAAAAGCGAAATAAAATATAAAACCGTTTTGTAACACTATAGTTCGTGGTTGTTATAGCCAGTAGTTCTTAACAGTATACTATATATTCTATAGAATACGAATAATCTATTAGCCCGCCTACGAATATGTTCAATATCATTCTCTTCTATATAATCCAAACTTATTCTTACTTATTTACGAGTATTCTTAAACAACTTATTTACAGTGATTGAATTGTTAAGGTTGAGATATTTTAACAACACAAGTATATGCAGAAATTTATACTACATAAAATTTGTAAACAAACAAGCGGTAAAAGAAAACCTTGCAAATCCCCTAAATCCTCGAGGTGAGTCCCGGCAAAGACTGTTAGGAAAAATTTGTTTAACTCGAGTTGAAAAGGGGCAGAACAAAAGTAAAAGATTTGAGGGACAGCCGCGGAAGAATCCTACGCACAATATCCCACTTTGTACCACTTATCTTACAATTATAATTTTCCGGAGTTTTTACATTGGCCTTTTGTCGTTTTATTATCACTCAACAATCTCTTTGTTATTTTATGCAATGTTTTATTGTTAATTACACGTCGTTTCTTCCCGTACTATTTTCGAAACAGAACAAAATTAGAGAAAAAACTCAGTAGCTAATATGAAGCTATGATCTTTAGAGGCTGTAATTAAGACGTGTATAATATTGTAATGTTACTAGAATCATGTTGTGGGAGCAGATAAATTGATTTATTGAAGCATACATTTGCCAATTTAGTCACGCTACAATTTAAACAGATCAATAAATAAACAATAATTAATATCACCACATACTCATAGCTCCACACCAGGATTCCCTGTCTCAAGGGTGTCATAGACAACACGCAGGAACTATGACACACACCAAGACCGAGAATAGAAATTTAAGCTCATCAATCAAATTTCGGCCTTCCTGGGTATCGAACGACGGTCCGACATGGTGCCTATTAAACGATACCAGACGATTTTTTAGGCTTTAATAATGTTGTTATACTTTACCTCATTTATACTTGACAGATCCTTGACATTTAAATTGCAAACAAGCCCGCTGCGAGCGCTAACATTGAAAATGTGTAGGTAAATACATTTCGCAAACGTTTCAAAGTTTTTATTAACATCTCACTAGATACACCTCGTTCGGGCTTAAATTAAGATGCGCTTTAAGCTGGAGTGGATGAAACAAGTCTAGGAACCAGCTTTAAGTGCACATAAAGCGGGTTAGCCGACATCGCTCTACTAGCCAGCGGGTAATTCTAGATCGTGTTCTTTTTAACGAGAGTTCAGCCCACAATATTTTCATGTGAAAATAAAACTGGACGGAAACACTTTTTTGAAGAGGCGTTATTTAGAAATTTAAATCAGTTTCACGACATACATTGAGGTATAATGTTGTATATTATTATCAACGTATTTGATTAATACTCACGGCAGTTAATACTCGTTATTTTTAATTAATTTTTAAATAAGAATAGTAAATAATAATGATAATAAAAATCATTTATTCGGACATGTAATTGATAATAGCGAATGACAAGCTCCTAGTAAAAGCACAAAGCATAGGTACTTATCACCAAATTAAAAATTGATCGAAATTGTAATAATTATGAAGGCCCATTACCACTCAGTAGTTCGTACCACTGCATATGCACCAGCCGATAGCCAAAAGTTTGAAAACAAGTAAAACTAACACCCCCCGGAATCTTATGGTCAGCTAAAATTGTTTACAAGAAAAGCTTTGCTTGAAGATACTCCAAATAGGACAAAAGAATTTCTTCGTAGGCGCATTAGATTTTTCGCATCATGTATTACAAATGCCGGAAAAGTAGCCTTATAATCTTCTTCGGTCTAAATGGTTCGGTTTGGCTCAAGCCCAGAACGGTTCCAAGTCCGAAAGGTGAACAACATTATGTAAATTACAGTTCTCTTTGTTGTGTTCTTTAACGTTATTTACCTTATATTTATTTACAATGAACAACTCGTATTAGTAAAAGGAATTAGATCATTTTACCATAACCATACTACTAAAAAAAATGGGTAAATCTGGTTTAATCCCTCTTATATATTTAAGATTCCATAATAGCAATTCTACGTTGACTATTTTCAAAATAACTGATTTTCCTGTTTTTGAGGCAAAATCTGTTTACTCTTGATTACTATTAATTAGGTAATTAACTTATATGGCGTGTAAATAAAATCTTAAAACATTCTTTAGTCATTTTGATCTGCATTATCATAATGCAAAATCCCGGCGCCGCGTCTGTCTGTCTCTATTCGGTCGCGTTTATAACTAAAACTACCCTCCGAAATTTGTTGAATTTCAGGAATATGTATCGTTCTTAATATTTTCAGTAAATTCGATGAAATATTATTATATTAATGTCAGAAAAACACTTCTAATCTACTTGATCGATAACGATTTTGTATCAAGAGGCTTATTTGTTCGTGATTTGGATATTTACGTTGCAAAAAGCCTTTAAATTAAATGCTGATTTTCTGTAGTCATACCAAGAAAAAAACCTGTGGCAAAAATAACGATAATCGCAATCTAAAGTTAATTTGAGTAGATAATTAACAAATCCTTCTTCATCCGTCTTAATCGCTTCTATATACAGCGCCAATTGATGCTTCTGAAGTTCAAGCCCCAGAGGATAGAGTTCCTACACTCAATCTTATGGAAGGCGATCAATTCATTTCATCCCGTCTTCCGACATCTTAACACCGTACTTGGGTTTAATGTCAGTGTTGTTTGTTCACGTCCCCTTTAATGTTAGTTTTCTACAAGTACGTATCAAATATCGCTATTGGTGAAGATAACACAAGGTAAATTTATTAAGTATGTATATCCGTTTCACTTTTAATCATAATTTGTTCTGTTGGTTTTCTATTACGTGATATTAATTTGTGTGGTGCGCACAACGGTGTGAAATTATTTTCAACAAGAAATGAACCGAGTCCCAGTTGATTTTCTAACGTCGACATGGAAATTGCACGCCCGCAAACACGACCGCAACTTTTATGACAAGTTACTTCAACTTTACGTTTTAAATTATAAACTGGTATAGTGAAGTACGTCAAAAATATATGAAATCTTCACGAATGCACTTCGTAAACAAATAGAGCGAGAAACATGTGGAACGTGAACACTTCAATTCACAAACGAGTGAAGATCTGCGCGCCCCCACACGGTGCTCGAAACCTCCAATTGCATATAACAAAAACAAACACAAGTGTAGAAACGAGCATTTCCTTTGTGTGGAATCCGTCTTGCCAGGCGAAGAAACCTAAACAATGGGCTACAGTCTAACACTGCGGGCTCAAGCCCCTAAAGTCTACCGAGCGAGACAATGGCAACGCGAATATGGGCTCAAGAGAAACGTTCTTGTCTTGTTACCGCTAGCAATATTGTTAGTTTTATGACGGAACTTGAGCCACCTTTTGTGTCATCTTTTTACACTACACACAACTCAACCTTAAAACTACATTTGGAACAGTGACGCGGTGACATCTGAAAAATTATGTTTCTGGACCATAAACAATGGTTTTATTTTGCGATAACCAAAGATTTGTTTTATTAAGAGCGCCCTTGAATTTCTTGAAATGTGACAATTTATAATATCAACAGTATTACGACCAGAATAAATGCCGTCAACTTCCCAAAGGATTCGATGAGTCCGTCAAATAATGGGTACAATAATAATTTATGTGTGCAACCCGATTTGTATAGCCATTAACGGGGAGCGTGGGGACTGATCAAACCGTAGCTGCTCTACACGATTGAAAGGGAATGTATCCGGCCGGTCAGCAAACACGGGACTTGCGGACAATGGACTAACCCGACTGTTTGTAGGTAACACACTTCTACTATAATTAGAAACACAATAAAATTGGACTTAACCAATGGCAGATTTTCGACCGTATAAAAAAAACGAGCAACACAATTTAAATATTATATGTATGTATGTGTGTGTGTATTTTAAACAAAGCAAAATCTATGTATTTATAGAAATATATAATCTATACGCATACTCATAAATGAGGATATGGTTTTCTTTCTCCAACTAAGTGCAGTAACTACTAAACTAATATATTTGGAGCGTATTTCGAAGGTTTTATGGTATGGTACACTGATGAATTGAAGCTAATAATTCATTCAGGTCCTGCTACAAATGATACAGTCTATAGCAATTTTATCCATGTAATAATATTAAAATTTTCGTAAATAAAAATTGCCTAAAATAATTAATCCATCTAAAATATCGAAACAATTTTCAAACTTTCAATTAAATCCTAAACGATGCCACGCCTTACCTATTGATGCTAAATAAGCTGTTAAAAGTTCGCTCGAACATCGATCGTTCAACAAGCACGCGATTACTATCATCGATAGAGTAGAATTACTTTACATCAGAACATTAACACACAAACACATCGAAATAACTCAGATGTATTACATGTAGTTACAAACGCGTCTGCTGATTGATAAATTCATCATCGTGTTCTTAGTTCCCACGCCGGCTTTAAGCCAGTACTATCTTTCTTACTTCACACTTCTTCCACAAAGCGACAGTGACATCCTTGGTGTTCCTCATGTCCATGGCCAACGGGACCACTTACCATCAGGCGGCTGATACAGAGAACGAACAATCCAAAATTTGACGAGTTATTTATTTATTTCAATTAATTGTTTTTATCATGGATTGATTTGATTTTATGGGTTTTTTAAAATGGCGTATGTAAGAATCCGGAAGAAAAATTATATTACGGTGGTGACCTATATATTCAGGAAAGTAGATCATAAAAATAATGTTGATTATAAATAAAATAACATAGTCACGGATTGTATATCACAAAAGGAATTTAAACAGCCCTTGTTGTAAACAGATAGAATATTTTGTAACACGAATATGCGAAATTTCGAATGACAGAGTTAGAACAAATTTAACAAAATATTTTGTTAAGTATTTAAACTGTTTGCCGAGTGGATAGCAAAAATATTTTTGAATATAGGTATGTACAAGCAAGTAAAATCACGTACAGAAGTTTTATGACATACGGTATCCAATTTAACGCAAATCAAATGTTACATTTTCCTTAAGTTTATACAGATAGCTTATTAGCCTGCCTGGCTTATTAGATTAGAGGGATTTTATTTACCTTACTGCGTTAAGGTTATGGATACCGGTTAAGCTTAACACGCAGAGATCGTTGCGAAATACTTTTCCGAGAATCGGATACATTGATTCCAATGTTCTGAAAGACGGATAAACTAATAAATTGTATTTAAAAAAACTCTTGTTACTTATTCACGATCTCAGACAACGCTGCAACAGAATGGTTACTTATTACTATGTGAAGCTTTATTGGTCTCCTTTGATTCCATATCTTGGGTAGAAAAGCGGATAAACGTAATGCTTAGTGTACATGTAGCAAGTGGCAACACGTGTTAATACGGATGTTTGCGCGGCGAAGCTGAATTTACGGTACGACCATCGCATTACTAGACGTCGTTTATGACGTAAAGACTACCAAAGTACATATAGATTCAAAATAGAAATAAGGAACGTAAAGCAGTATGCAGATACATACATTTTTTAAGATCTAACTAGGGAATCTTAAATATAAAAACCTAATTGAATTTGAATGAGCTGAATTGAAATGAAATTGTTCATTTATGAAAACCTTTACGATTGTTATCTTGTTCTTGTTACGAACTATACCCTACACAAGTCTTTACAGTCCTCATACAATGTTCTCTATTCCGTAAAGAACAGATGTGATAATGTTTTGACTTTAGAGATGAATCATAAATTAGTAATAATATTTTTGTAAGTAAAACCAGCTCGCATTTCCTATAGGTGACCAGTAAACCTAACGTAAGTAGGCGTAGTGGCGGACTAATCCTGTCAGAGGCCCAGGGCGGCAAGTTCAGGACCTTAGTGTAAAAAGTTTTTTTTTTATTTTACATTTGTACATACAAATGACCCTACTACCCCAACCCCAGACTTCCTCTTAAGTGGGTTAGTATGTTTTTAAAGGCTTATTTACTATTTGACCAAGGGAACTATCATCC
>DWJN01001372.1:0-18274 GCA_018248895.1 Carystus phorcus
TCCAAAACCTAGAGACCTCTAAAAAAGGGACCGGGCGTCAGGGCCTCGTTCGTTGACCAGCAGGGTGCACCACTTGAGGTGAGGCTAACTTGGGCTCGAAGATCTTATTGAGCCCCTTGCACCCCAAAAAATATTAATAAAAATATTATCCTTATACGACTCTATGTCATTAAGTAGGTGCTTACATAATTCTATACCATCAAGTAAGAGGCAGTCCTGGTCTACCATGCACACTCTTCTTTCATAATTACATATGTTAATGATAAAATATTAGTAATTATAAAAACCCCGTACGTTCCTAAATAAAAAAAGTCCTTTGTTTAAATTTAAAATTTATTTACTTTAAATATCACCAAACAAAACACTTCTTATCCAATGATATAAATGAATAATCTGTTTATGATAACAAAAATATTGTGTATTAACAAATGTCCGAAAGTTAAGCAACAAAAGGGTATAATAGTGTATTAAAAGTAAAAAAAAGTCAAAAATTATTTTCGATTCGGCTACTATTCTTAAAAGATCATGTTTCCAAAAGGGCAACGAGACCCCGTTACTATATTTAGAAAGTATCCAGTACAAAACTTTGTTCTTTTAATGTCACTGTATCGCTTTCCGAGTGTTCCGACGTCGCCTTAGGAGTTTGTGAATATCTTATACAATGCTATTGTCTTTCACGCAAAAGTGATGGATTGGGTCTGAAACTTTTCCTTTATTCGCATTTTTGTGATTTCGAGTGTTTATATACATTTAGTCATTTGACTTTAACTCATTAATGGCCCACTGCAGGTCACAGGTCTAGAGCATACTGTACCACACTTCGCCAGTATGGATTGATAGAAGGGTTAGTTAAGCCAAGCCAAGTGTTAGAATTGTTTTTTATGACGTTTGAACGCCTTACTACAAAATTTCAGCTTTCGTTTTGTTTCAACAAGTTTTTACTAGATACGTTTTAAGCCGTGAAACATAATCAGTTGATTTTTTTAGAACACATTGTGACTACTGAAGGATGCGACGTGAAAGAAAAAAGTAATAACATCCTCATTCACGCCATATAAAGGACATACAATCTCTTCTATATGCATTACAGCGAAAACAGCCAAATCGCGTACTAAAGGTATCTATTCAAAAGACGACACCCTTTCAATATTTCACCGTCAGAATTTTTGCCACGAGCAAACACCGACCCCCGAAAGAACTCACCAATCTTGTTTGACGTAGCACAAATGGGTACCAGACGAGAACGATTTCTACGTCCGTTGCGAAATTGAATCGTGTGTTTAAAACCAAGCGGAACCATTGAATTGGATAAGAAGTGTTTTGTTTGGTGATATTTAAAGTAAATAAATTTTAATTTTAAACAAAGGACTCTTTTTATTTAGGAACGTACGGGGTTTTTATAATTACTAATATTTTATCATTATCACATGTAATTATGAAGGAAGACTGTGCATGGTAGACCAGGACTGCGTCTTACTTGATGGTATAGAATTATGTAAGCACCTACTTAATGACGTAGAATCGTATAAGGATAATATTTTTATTAAGCTAATAATATTATTATCTAATCGTGATGCATATCTAGCTAGGTATCCCATGGGCTAGGATTCGAATACAGGCCTTCAACCGCAAACCTAGCTTCAAATCCATGTAAAACCATATAGCCATCCTACGTGCGCATATGCAAACTCAAGCAATAAGAAATTAATTTAAATAGCTTTACTCCAAAATATGTATATTTCACTTGCTAATGATCACAACAGAGCAAGTCAACTTAAAACATGCTGCTTGAAGAAAATTTTACCCTGCGGCGGCAAATTTACAAAGTTTCATACAAACAGCTCTAGAAGGTAAACAAGTTTAGTTTAATTCTCATTTCGACACTCTAAGGAGACGTACATACAAACTTCTTGCGTCATCTAATTAAGAAATAACTTTGGTTCATTCATTTCAATTTCATTTAGCGTATATTAGCAGCGGGGTTTTAACGCAGCAAACTTTTCCTATAAGTGTTATCTTATTAAAATATATCCCCCAATGGGATGGAAATATATACGAGTAATTTTGAAAAATCTTGCATAATATTTATTTATATATTTTTATGTAACAACTTTCGATATCTACATATATACTGAAAGTATATCAGAAAAGCTGTTATTGGGAGCATTTATAAACAAAATAGATATAATATCAATGTTTCTAAGATTTTTCGTCTATTTGTAGGTTTGTCTTTGTGCTAGTTCATTCAAATCTCAGCGGCTGAGCCGCTTTTTATGTTTACAGTGTGTGGTTAACAAATAAAAAAGATATGGTATTAATTAACCTATTTTCTTTCCTACCTCTTACTTTTTTCCTTTTCTTCTCTCGCCACCTTCTTCGATCTTTTTTCCCTTTCTTTCTTCCTTCGTTTTGTGGCTCGCAACGCAACGGTGCCTTTTGTGTTCATGGACAGCAATAAACACTTACCACACGTTGCACGTTTACTCGTATATCGGCTGTGCTTATACATAAACAAAATGAAGTCTAACCTGCATTTTCGGTTTCAGTAGCGAAGCGAAATAGTAACCGCTCTAGTTAGTTAGTTACTAACTTTTAAACAAAAAAAAAATTAGCTTTTGTTGTGTGTGCCAAGTTTAAGTTTCCATCGAAGAGGATATTATAATTGTTGAATCGTGAACGTAGTTTTGTAACCTCCGACCTAAAAAGAGGTATGTTATGGGACCTTGATGAGTGAAAGCTAATGGTAAAAAAAAAATTAGTGTTTCCGTGCTTCAGAGGACACGTGCACGTCGGTCCCGTGTTATAGCAGAAAGCAGTCGGTATGCTCTAGGTCTTCTCAATCAATGAGGAAAATCCCGCGCCCTGTAGTAGACCAGTAATGGTTTCAAGCTAAGGTATATTTCAGTTAGGTTTTATAATCCATGTAACTACTTTATGACGAAGTATTCGTATGTGTTTGATACTTATAGTATCTGAAATAAATTGTTATCTGACACTTTACTTGCCGTACAACGTACGTAAAACAACATTTAACAAAATACTAATAGGATCCAATAATTTTAACATGGTGAAGAAATTACAAACTTTTAGATATGTATATACATATAATACTATGTATGGAACGGTGCCATTACAAATATTTTATACTTACACATCACATTCCGATATTATTTCAAACGTATGTTGCACCCTCCGACATTCAAAGTCGTTTAATGTTATCGGGCGCCCCATCGGTGTTAGGACGTAGGTAGTTTGAAATATCGTTTCCTTGTGTTGGTGAAGCGGAAACTTACTATCGTCATAGTTGAAATTGAAATCATATAAGTTCTAAATTCAAGTCAGCAATAAAATTTGAGTCATTCACATATTATAACAAATTTTAATACTAAGTAAAATAAATATTCATTTGTTTTTAGGAAATTTCTTAAGAAACATTTGAATATCATTATACAGCTATTTTAGGAGAGAATTATTTTTGCCAAGCAGAAAATCCTCAGTATCAGTTTATATGGGCTATTCTCTAAAACACTCATACTGCCACATATTGGCAAGTTCCAGGATTTTCAAAGAAGACTGATGCCTACTTTGCGCAATGTTACTTTGAACCCCTTGAATATCTCCTTACCACGGTGGGAGCATGATTTTTGTATCTGTATTAAAATTCAAGACAATGACAATTTCATACTACATATATGACCACTTTTCTGATTTTGGCTTTCTTGAAGTTTGTAAGAATTGGTTCGAAAACGACAATGTAAAAGTTGTAGGTGATCAAAAAATCTAGAACTTTTGTATTATTTATTTATAACTATTACGGCACGTCACTGCGTTGTCTGAAGGTAAATTGCTATTACGAGATGTAGGTTTAAAAAATACGTGAACTTCTAAGATCAGCGTGGGTAGATTACCTATTTAGGTTTTTCGCCTCAGACCTTTGATAGTTTAGAACGCCGTTAATTATTTTCACCAAACATTGCCTTTACATTTATCCTGCGACTACACATCGAAATGTTTACCTACTTGTCAGAGTACCTTAACAGTTTTTTGGTTCCGGACGATCGAATTTAGAGCAAAACAAAAGACGACGTAGACCTTTGTTATTGAATTAATTTCACATGGGCGATCCCTTTGTCATATAAGTCAATCGTTTCTCCAAGTTTATCCGTTACTTGAATCTAAATTTAATAACAGAGTGAGAAAAATCTATCATGTTTTCTTACAAATAACACCTTTTCTAGTATGGTTAAACCTTATTTTATTGATATCAAAATATCAATAAGAAATCTCTATTTTATTTTCAATATGGCATTTCAGACTGTTACATTATTGATATGTAGTATGTAGATATTATAACAAGCCAAATAAGTTTGCACAGTTATACCGTTCGTGGTTTATTAAATTTAATCAAATTGTTTATTTTATCTGGGACACCAAAATACAATTAAATAGTCAGAATATTAATTAACACTTAAAATATGGGAAGACGACCAAAACTAAGACGCATTAAAAACAAATGACTATCTAGTATCTACACTTTTTTCTTTTTTACTTATTTTTAATTTGCTCGCTTTCTGTGGCCTGTTACTACGAGAATTACAAATATATTTTAAGCTATAAATGTACTTACATATATTTTAAATATAAATTTGTGTCGCCTACAGATATATTACCATTTTTAATTAAAGGTTCTATTTGTAAGTACATAGACTATTTAAAATTATACTTGTCTATATTTACTTTGACTTGTTTCTCATAACGCGCCAGACATACAACTTCAAACGTAAACTGTGCAAATTAGATTTCATAACATTCATATAGACCGTGGCGTAGAATAAATCTTCTATGGACTGCAATATGAAGAACAAACTTGAAATTGAATTTACTAACTACTAACTTATCCTAAAGGTCTTCAAGATTATATACTCATTACTGAACTATACACATATTCACAAATTATGTATTATCATGAAGTGATTATTGCCGCGTCAATATCCGTACCATGCGTGATTAACTTAACAAGTCGAAAATCACACTTTCAGGGCAGCCATTTTTAACTTTAAGTTTCATTTGTAAATTCAGATTTTATGTTAATAAATACTTTTTTATCTGAATGTGTATTCATTTGCTTTGAGTTTTCAGATCACTATGAATGAAACAATTTTAATGCCTATTACGCATTAAAAAATATACCTGTATGCAAGTCTTATCAACTTATTCACGCTTGGTACGCATATAATTATGACCTGTTTAAGATATTTATCTGGTATTAGATTACAAAGAAGTCGATACGAAGGTGAAGATTAAGCTGTCGAGTTCCTTGTTCGAACGGTCGTCTAGAGCAGGCTTTTCCAAACGGAATTTTGTGAAAAATCCCAAGGGTTCTGCAAGGTGTATTGAGCGTATTTTTCTTGTAGGTGATACTCATTTAAGGTTTTTACTATATTATCACATAATACTCTCTTATTTAAAAAAATACATAGGGTTACATATTAAAAAGTTTATTGAGACTTCGGTAATTTTATAAATTTAGAAACTGATCTACAGTTGAACACATGATTGAATATGTATGTAGGATGTAGAATTAAGTTAATGTAAAATGTTGGAATGCAAGGTCTGTGGACGGAAACGTAGTGAATAATCATGAATATCTTACCAGAAACTAGCAAGATTTTTTTCAGCTTCAACTCATCAGTGTAAAATAAAAAATTGAGGACCGAAATTTGAATATAACATTTATTTATACATCACTAATAAACTAGAAACCTCGCTAAGAATATATTTTTATAAATTACAAATCTTATAGATATAAATTTGCATAAATTACAAAGCTGCTAAACAAAAGCTATGATAGCGGTTAGCATGATTTGTAGGAAAAAAGGTAAAATCGAAGATTTTCGAACACAATCCCGGAAATTTCCATATCTAAATGGAAAACCAACCCCGCACAATCAATTTATCCTCCAATATCCTCTAGCGGTTTATACCACCTGTACAATAAATATTTATACTTCTCCCTTCTATTTGTACCGTTCACTTTGTTCTTGCGCGATGAAAAATGTTTCAAACAAATATAATTATTATAATGTACTTTCACAGTTTGTTATACAAATGTAAGTTTAGACCGAACTTATTTGAATAACAAATTGTCTCGGGGAATAAGACTTTAATCAAATATCTGCGAAGTAGAATATTATTATGTTTATTTCAGCTTTTAATGCTTATGATAATTGCAAGTGAAATTATTGATTAAGCAAAATCAATTATAATTTTACAATAACAAATGATACAATGTTTTTTATTTACATATACACATATAATATACATATATGCTGCTGAGCTCTATATTCATTACTATTAAAAGTAATTATTAAATCATATAGTAAAATTAATACAAAATTTATTAATCAGTCATTAATAAAACAAGCAAATTAACAATTAGCCGATCCTTTACAATATTTGAATACTCGTTATTAGTTTATTCAAATATCATATAGAGTTGTTAACCTACAATTAATTTAAAGCGTAAACTAGCAGTACCGATACAAAGTTGTATTTTACAGTCGAACAGTTTATTTATGAGCAGCGCTGTAAATATATTTCTAGTTTCTGGTAGAAAACCACTTATAGATCAAAACCTTAGCACAGTCTTGCCGTGTATTTACTCATTACTTCAACGTAGTTTAAAGTTTTTGTAATTGTTATAAATTTAGGTATTTTTTAAATGATGTGCCGAGGAGGTTCTTTCGTCGTTTCTTCTCCTCTTTATAAGGCACTCTTCTGAACCGGTGGTAGATGCAAAATATTTGACGTCCCTAGTTTATTTATAAATAAGTATTTATAAGTTTTTATGTAAGTACATGAAATATATGATTTGAGTTATTTTAGATATTCAATTAACTACAAGTATGATCCAATGGTCACTATGTGATGCAATGTTAAGTTCAGCAGAGGGTATTTAAATTCGCGTGCACGATTAAATAACACTCACAAGTTTTCTCACAACGATATATAAAATAGCGAATTAGCTATATTTTTTTTCTTTATTTCTACATGCCCAATAATGTAAAAAATAGTGGTGTATTTAGAACTTGAACTTAGTTCCTTACGTTCCGTAAGGGTTTATTTTTGTATATGGTGCCCTTAAAGACACTCAATACTGCGTTAAACTAAAATAAAAATAAAATATTTCTGTGTGAAATTCAAAAGCTTTCTACTTTAGTTGCTCTAAGAGTTGCAAGGCTATAAGCTCTTCGCACTCAATTTAACGTCAGATATTTATTGCGCCTTTAACGTGCGCTAAAACGTATTTTATTTTTGTTCGACCCTACCTACTTACCTGTGTGTGTAGCTCATAATAAATCGCGCATTCGAACCCCCTTAGGAGTTATTAATGGTTATAACAATATATATAGGTATTGTATAGATTGGTTGTTCGGATTTTGTACATAACATTTCATAGCTATTACAAATAATAACAACTACTTTGAGACATAGAGTAACTGATAGTAAGTGTAATTATTTGCATTGTAATTTATTTGCCAATAGATGGCTTTCGTAAGTACCCATGTAACTAGAGCTATCTCGTATTTTATGCGATTTTATTATGGTTATATTAAATTAAATTATATTCGCGTAGTGATCGTATCTAGGTTTAGTAAAATTTGATAATTACATTTCGTATCACAATTTAACGTTAATTACAAAATCTCTTTTTTTAGTGAACTGGATTGATAATTAGTTCCGATCAAGATAAATTAAAGCTTAGGTACTGTCTACATTTTAGTTCTAATATTCTTTATGTTGTTTATGACATGGAACTCAAAGCTATCTATAACTATCAAGAGACAATACCGATTATATTAATGTTGAAAGGGTCGAAGATATGTAGGCGTTTAGCAAATATTTGACACGTACTTTATACGTTCGTATTTATATGTTGGAAATGAACAATAAAAGAGAAAAACAATTGGAGCTTGCTTTTCATTTAAGCAGTTAACGCAAGGGCACTACCGAAGCGGATATAAAATTCAATGTGTCGGAAGGGTCGTAAAGCAATTATCGCGGAAAAGTTTTAATTCGGAATACTCTACGCCTAAACTTGGACTAATTAGAAAGTTTCTTTACAAAATATCCATAATTGTTTTGTTAGAACGACTATCATCGATTTATTAAACTAGTACGATTATATAAACAGCCAAAGCTTTTTTATAAAAGTATTCGGTTGACACTCTTCTGCAGGGTGTATCGATATTAATCGAAATCTTACTTTTAATATGTATACCGAGATTTATGCCTAAGTGACCATTGAAGAGTTTCGTCATGAAAATAGGCTTGATGCAAAATCAGGTCCTGACTAATTTAAAAAACGTATAGGTATACGCAGAGTAATCACCAAAGTTTCATAACAGTCGGATTAATAGTTTATGTTAAGATACATATAGACATTCATTTTTATTCTGTCAAAATATGGTTCTGTAAAGTGTTTTGTATTTATAGCGCTTGAAGTGACCCTATGTTTGTTAATGTGTAATATTGTATACTATTGAAAATAACATAAATTATCAAATACTTCTATTCCAATCACGGTTATATTTTCGCAATCTTAATCAAATCATTTCGCATAAATAAATAAAAAAAGGTTTGTTTTATTATTCTTATTATCTTAAGAAATTACTTTGCCTATCAGAAATCGAAAATCAATCTGTTGGTTTAACAAAAAATCTTTAAATTTTTTTTTATTATATTACATATAGCCCAAAACAGCAATTTATTCAAATACTTTTACAAAAAATGGAAAAAGAAAAAATCAAAAGAAATATCGATAGGATGTTTAGTTTAAATACTATTGAAAAATATTTCATCCGTTTGATTCCAGATGATATAGTATATTGTTCTTCAAACATTACATTAGCTTTTCAGTCGTTATATTGTTCATTCGGTTAGAGCAAGCCACAAATGGTACCTGGTAAAGGAATTTAGGAACGATGAGGTTATTAATCCTCTGGGACAGTCTTGTTAACTACGACCCACTTTATCTATATTTCTTGCGCCTCTAGCTCCCAGCTCGATTACAGTGGCCTCTTATATTGTTATCACGAAACCCGGATCTAGGCTTTCAGGTTATTACTCGCCATTACGTTGATGTATTTTCGAACCATCCAACATTTTATTGCTTATAAATGCTCTATTGTAGACACGCTGAAATATGACTCGGCCGTTTTTCTTTTCTTTTCAAATTAATTATGTAAGTTTGGGTCAAGTCGAGGTTTTGATCGAGGGTTACTTTGCATCGTGAAATTATAGTCGCGTAATCTCACGAAAAATTTATCTTAAATCTAGGTCTTTAGAAAAATGGTCCTTTTCACGAGTCGGTTGCGTATTGTGTGTCAAAAGCATTGTTTTATGAAAATTAAAAGAATCTTCCGAGAGAAAAATTATGCGCTTTGTTCCAGACCTCCATTTTATCTAGATTCACAGTTTGCGCCAGTTTTATTTTATGCGGCAGAAGGTTGGACATCTTTAAATTATAACACATTTAGAGGTCGGTCGTGGCTTCGCTTCTTTTACAACCTAATAATTATTGTAGTCTTCGTAAATTTTATAACGTGTAAATAAATTATGATAACGGATATTACGTGTGTTAGCTTATTTAGAAGGTCGTACGGAATTTAATGTAATAAGAAAGATCAAGTATGATTGTTTGGTTTTTTTTGTTCATGTTTATTGCTAAGTATTATTTTAATTATTTATGTACATAAAATAACTTTAATTATCCTATCATACAAATATTTTTATTTTATTTTACAAAATTGTTATATTCGAATTCGATTGGGAAATTCGATCTTCTATTACAAAAAAATAAAGTGAAATAACATAAGAAGATAACAAGTTTCGAACTATCAAAATACTAAATAGAAAGTACTGGACTATCTCTTACTCCACGTATTTACTAAAACTTTACAAAGGTAGGTATCTCTTGACAATTCAAGGAAATGCTGTTGCGGCCAAGAAAATTCCTTTGCACATGCTAACAACTTTCATGTGTACATTGGTGATTTATCGGCGAAATTTAATCTGAACATTTTTGATAGTGGTACAGCCGTGTTGTTACCGACAAGTACAGTCGCAAATACAGTTCTGTTGGCAAGCGTCCGAAGCGTCTCCGACGCGGCGCCACTCGTGGCGCGACTGTACACATCTTGAGATGCAATGCTGTGGAGACGCACTGTATCATAGAGATGGAAATGTTTCTTGTCCAATATGTATGGAACATTAACTTGTATCTCAATATTTCAGTTAGATATATGAGGTACTTTCAATTGAAGTTTAAAATAATTTTGAGAAGATTCTTTAATATTTTTATTCGTGGGTTAGAAATATTATATAGAATAGTATACGATAGTATCTTAGTTTGCCTATCTGCCTAGCAACCATCAAATCAACCGTTTAATATAATCTATGGTATAAAGTCTGTCTGATACCTACATGCATGCATGGGCTACATTAAACAAATTTCACTAAAATGAAAACTATTGATCTAAAATATAAATATCGCAATTAACCTTTATACGTATAGTTAAAGATATGGTTGGTTGACTTTCAATCTATTTATTTTTCGCACACCGCTACCTTCTTCTATGTATTCTTTTAATATCCTCTACCCAAAGGCTGCCTGGAAGAATTCGCTACCTTAGCGATAAGGTCGCCCTTTGTATACCGTAGTTTTCTGTATACTGCTGTATATGATTTTATTTCGTGTACAAATAAAGAATATTTTGTATTGTATTGTATGGATATAAACTTAAATAAATATAATTAGGAATTAAAACTTACATTAGATTTCGTACATACTTTAAGGCCCTTTACCCTGTAAGTTTTTATAAAATAGTGACATCAAAGTCGTTTATTCGTTGCCGGAGGCTTCGCAGCTGACCCGCAGCCCTAGCTTTGATCTACGGTCAAAGACGTCTCTCGCAGTATAGTAAATCATATTGCGGAAATTTCCGTGTACTTTATTCCCTCCAACATAATATGTGATGTATATTATGCTTCACTATAATATAGTATAAATAATATATGAAAATAATTCGCCATCAATATATTAATGGTCTACTACTGAGCACGGGTCTACGAGTATCTTCATCACTGAGGAGGTCTAGAGGATTCTCCATCACGCTGGTCCAGTGCAGATTGGTGGAGGATAAATGGCAGTGTATAAGTGGCCAACTGCTATTTACGATATCTACCGAGATCTACGGCTTAACGTGCCCTCCAAAGCACGAAAACGCTTAAGACATTTTTGGTATCCCGTACTGATCGCGCCCGCAGTTGCTTAACTTTATCGATTGCTACGATCGACGCAAACCACCGGGCTATGAGCGGTTCAATAATTCAGAACGACGGTACTCGAGAATCCAAATAATAACTCTTTGATTGTAACTTAATTACTGGATAGTGTGAGTTTCATATAATGGTAGTAGAAGCAAAATTATTTTGTATCAGAATTGACAGAATACTTATACGATGATATTGTTTTCAATTTTTATATTTTCTTTTAATTGAAAGAGAGTCTGTACTTCTATTCCAGTGCGCAGTCAATTAATAGATCTTTCATTTACTACATACATATTCTTTGGTACCTATAAGTTAATAGTCATAAAAACCGTCAAGACAATAGTTTTTCATTGTGTGATATATATTTATAAATTTTTATTATAAAGACCGAGTCGTATACCGAACTTGATTGGTACCAAACGATTATAAAATTCATGTAACTTTACATAAAATAAATGCTACACTAAGCTAGTAACCGATGGATAAGACATAGAAAAGAGTACTTACTTATTAGTATGTTACTTTGTAAAGTAAAAATATATGGATTCTATTGTATAAAAACGAATAGTGTATTGTTATAGAATTGTCCGGAATAAATTGTGGTAATTTTAATAATGAACGTTACACAATAAGCCTGCGTTTTGTTGCTAATGAGGTTGAGAAAAGTACTTATAAATAAAGGACTTAAAGTCGAACTTTAGTTGGCTAGCCTAAGGATAATGATCGTTTAACCGCTAACCCAGTTTTGCACAGTCGACCCAAGTACACTAGTAAAACTTTTTCAGAAATTGAGTTCAACGTTTCCCATTGGTATTTTACCGGTAAAAAAATGCATTTCTGTACTCTTTGACACTTCTATTAAGAACCTATTTCTTATAAAACTTTTTAAAGACAGTAACTAATATAAAATAACTAAAAAATGTAAAATAACTGTCAATAGAATAGGCAACGCAAAAATCTAGGTAGATGGCGCCATAGGAGTTTGTAAACAATTGTATACATACTCGTATATAATAGTAAATAACTAGATGATCCAGCAAACTTTGTTTTGCCATATAAATTATTATTTCAGAACTATTTTGATAACCATAAAAATGCTTATAGTGGGTTAACGTCAAAAGCTAGACATATGCTGTCGCGGACTTTTATTTAGAACTTTTAGAGGGGAACAATATTGTAGTAAGTAGTAAGGAAAGCTCAAAATTTTGCCGATTTCACAATATTTTATATTGCTGCTCCTCTCCTATTCATCTTAGCGTAATGTTCTATAGCCTATAGCCTTTCTCTATAAATGGACTCTCTCACACTAAAAGAATTTTTCAAATCGGTCCAGTAGTTCCTGAGATTAGCCCGTTCAAACAATCAAAAAAACAAACAAACAAACTCCTCAGCTTTATATATTAGTATGGATATAGATTCTGTTTTAAGATCTTCAGATTTGCCGTGTTCAGAACACAATCTTAAATGTACGACTTTTTTTATTATTGGAGCATATTTCGACGGTATTGCCATTTTTTAAATGACTAAGCAAATATATCTATTTTTTACAATCAAACGCACTATAGAAACACTTGCTCTAACCGAGTGAAATATGTATATAGTCTTACGTGCAGAGTAAACCAATAAAAGCCATTCCCATTGTAGTTTTGTTTGATTAATATTATTTTCTAATCTTCAATAGTTAACAGTATGTACAGCGGCTGAAATGATATTATTCAACGTGACACTAAACGTAATTTACAGCACATTGCAGTATTGCGGTATTGTTAAGCCACAGTTCTCTGAACTTGTGCTAGATTTACGTTCAGCTTTCAGATATTGAATACAGTTTTTCGTGATAAACTGGAGTTTCAGTGTCATCTTAATGGCTGAAGTGAAATAGTGGACCGAATGTGATGCATGGCCGGACTTGGATGTACTAGGAATTTAATAGTAACGAATGAAATCGAAACTCCGAGAGCTATGTGGAGCTTTGATTTGAAACTGTAATTGAAATGGTTAAGTTAAAGGTTATTTGTTGAGTGGATTCAATATTTTATTTTTACCTAATTGGGTATTACACAGTATTAGCAATAAAGTGGTTTATATAAGCTCTGCACATATTTTATAGAATGCTCGACTAATCGGTCAATATTAACGTGCCTTCCAATAATCAGAGAACCAATGGTTGACCAGAAACGATTAACCACTTAAGTGGCGGTCCAGAGAGAACGTCGACGCGTGTGTATCATGTACTATCGTGTGTATCCTTAGATACTCTAAGGAAGGAATCCTTAAGCAACTACCCACCCCTAATTTAAAAAAATGTGTTTAAAAGTACTTGTAAGTATGATAACTGGTAGGTATTCATAATTTATATTTTGTAATGTAACAGTATTTCTAGGAATACTTCAAAGTCTCGCTCCCGACATCTCATTCCGCTGTCACATTCTTGGTACCACTAACTGATGGAGCCCTCAGGTAAATCTATGTCATTAAAGTCATATACTATCGTATTTTAGAAATAAATAACAGTCATTGAAGGCTTTTCTTTATTAGTCAGAAGGCATAAATTGAGAAGCAGGCCTACCAAAAAATATACGCCCTAACTTGGGACTTAAATTAATAATTAATTTACAAGTGAGAGAAAGCGAGAGAGACTACCTTTACGTGGCAATGTGACCGTATAGAGCTAATATTCCTCGTACATGGCAATGGAACGCGTTTAAAAGCGTGGTATAATAAGCGCAAAACGCCTAGTCTGTATTTATAAGTGCATCTGCATTACGGCCCAGGCAGTTTCCGCTGTCCTTAATATGAAACGCAGCATAATGTTCGTACCTACGTGAGTAATTTATATTTAATTCCTATAACTGCACAATAATCCGTGGCCCGTTTAGCTCAACAAAACTGTGTAATGTTCGCGCGCTAATTGCCATCGGGTGTTTCATTAAACAGATTGTCGTTGGTATTAATACACTCATGTTGCTATAATTAAAATTTGCTCGGCTTTAATATTATACCGTTTATTTTGTGGCAACGTTATGAAAATAAACGGCTTCTGTGTCGTTTAGATGTAGCGCACATAAGGTTCATACTTACATACATGTATAGGTTAGGTATTCTAAATCCCAAGGCACATTTTTATGTCAATTTGTTCTGAAAGTCTTAAAACCCTCGTTTTTTATAAATGTATGAACAAACAAACATTTGTTTGTAATTAATTGGTGGTATTGGGGCGGTCAGATACTAACTTGTTTGAATCAGCCGCCAAACTATTCATCGTGTTTCGCCTGGGAGAAGAAGAGCTAGTGGTCAACCCAAGTATCAGAAGGTAATTTAAGGCCTCCGATATGACTCGACGACTGTACTTAACAGTAAAACCTAATCCGACGCCATAATGTGCCCTCTGAACCACAGAAACGCTCTAGAAATGTTTGCCACTAGCGGTCAACCATTCATGTACCGATCGCGGCTGCATTAGATTAACTTGATTGCTTAGGAACGGCATGAGCCGCCGGGCTATTAGCGCTTCACTAGTGTTGTTGTGCAGTGACAAGCATAATTTTTTTGATAACAGTATAGTTTTAAGCTAGTTTGTAAGCTTCATGTAAGCGAAGCAATTCGGTAAGGTGACTGCTTTGTATAGTGTGTATCGGTAACATGAAATTAATATAAAAACACAAGGGCATAGTATGTCTATATATTAATATGTGAAAAGAAAATTTTGTTTCTATCCCTTTTTTTTAAATATTGGATGCACGACTTTCAATTTTGGAATACATAAAGTTTGCATCAAGAAAGCATGCAGAAAGGTAATCTATAATATTATAGTGAAAATAAACGTATTATAATAAAATTGCAAATGTAATGTTTACGTTCTGATCGTGAGTGTGCAGTAACGCTTGACAATTCTTTTGCGAAAGAATTAAGACCGAAAAATGGATGTGTATTTGGTATACGAGTATAATTACATCGCGTTATAACTTCGCTATTACGCTGGAGATGAAGATCATAGTTAAAGACGCTTAGCGAAGTATGTTCGATGTGGTAACTAATTAAATACTTGATGATAATACCTTCTGAAGTGTCAAACGTTTGGAGGAATATTAATTTAGAATAGTTACTAAACATATTTTAATATTTCAATTGGAATATTTCCACTGATTGTTAAAATATTTGTACATGTAATATATGTATCTTTAACTATATATTAAAAGCTATTACTGAAGCTATTTATAACACATTACTTTCTGTATCATGTTTAGATACATTGAATGTTTCTTTGTGCCATTGTTCTCCTTATTAATTTGTTTAATTTATTATGAACACATATTACAATTTTGGAAAATGGACAAAATATGAAACAGTTTGTACAAGGGCACTACTTATGCCTAATTATTTCCTTATTCTCAAAAATGGCTTAACCGTTTTGATTACCGTCTCTGATGTGTACGGTAGTAACACTTATTAATTAGTTTTATATAAATCCATTTACAAATAGAAAGTATTTCAGTTATAGATCATTTTTACAGGAAGCGAAAAAGATTCCCTTATCAAATTATTTTTTTAAATTCGGTTTTACTTTTTTGTTAAATGTTTTGTATTACTATACTATTCGATCGCGTCGATACAGTAAGATATATAAAGAAACCACGATATAGCGTGTGACGTACACGAGATTGTGTTCTAGATTCGCGTCCTTCCGTGGCCATTTTATTTTCCAGGTCGTCGACGCCACGCGAACATTTTATTTGTTCCTACTCGTAATAAAGTAATATAACGGTTTTCAGCAGGAAGCTCATTTCGTAGCGCGGATTACAGACTGACTAGAAGTCGAGGGGACTACACAGCAGTTGTGTTTTACTAGTTACTTTACTACTGCTGAAATATTTTCTCGCAGTCGAAAATAAATTTACTGGTACTGGCTTTTGGCTTCCGCTTCGAGTAGTTCAGATTAGTTCATCGTCTAGATTATTTTGCTACATACTGATAAAAAATCATCTCCTTTTATTGATATTTAATTTTCAACCTGCTGTTGGTTGTGGCTTGTATCACTCTCAGGAAATATCGTATTTATCATATTTTTGCTCATAATAGCCCAGCAGAATGGATGGCTTGTAGTGATTATTTTTGAGAACGTTGTGATAATGGACGTATATCTTTCTACATCTATTTAAGAGACTTCCAAAATAGATAGTCTTTTATAAAGGTTCGGTTATCTAATCTTATAAAGTTAGCGTGCATACTTAGATAATTCTTTAATTTTAACGTAGCTTACGCTCAATAATGGATGCGGAAATTAATCCAATTTTATGTATAAGTAACCGTTTTAATTACGTACGCAAAACTACGTATAAATTTAATTTCTCCTATATCTGCGAACACGTCCAACATCTGTCGAGTCGACTGAACTATCAGCCATGAATTATTGCCGCCCACCTGATGTTTTAATTAGTTTCCAGGTTAACGCCGAACAGATTTTATCAATTCCAATTTGGGTACGGTTAAATGATATTTCATGTCCAAATGGCAAAGTTCGCTTCGCTTTTTACTGTGAAATGATTGATCATGCGTTTTGACAATGGATATATTTATAATTTTATACAAAAATAATCAAATAATGAAATACTTTTATTATATAATTATGGTCGCTGAAATATATAGTTGAATGAATATTACTGCGCACATTAGCTACAAGTATACTAAAATTTTCACGTTAATACATTTTGTTATACTTCATACCTCCTGAGTTTGTTATTTTTATTGTGAGATAATGTCGTAGTATTATTTTTCATTGTATTTCTTCAAATATAGCAAATGGAAGGAAGTGATCTCTGCCAAACGGAAAAAGGCGTGATTGTATGTAATGTATGTATGTTTCTCTTCACTTCAAATATTTGCATTTCTCGTATGAAAAACAAAAATTTCTACCACTTGACTGGATTCCTGTAACATAATCTTTAAAGCTGATAAGAGATAATAATACTCGTAGGTATTGCTACTATTACATTATTACGTTTCAATAAACGAAACAGGATACACATATACCCATAAAATTAATCTGTCGCTCTGAAGTTTATCGTTTTTTCAAGGATAAGGAAGTCAGTACAAAAATGAAATGGATCGTTAACCGCAGTAAAAGATGATAATTTATTGAAATCGGCCCTTAAACATAATTATATTAGTCCAGGCGTACAGGCGTAGATACAGACGAAGGAAGAAGGGGTACATTTCTTAAAAGAAATTTTATTTAATTCCTTTAGAGATACTCAAAGCGTAATCCAAATTATATTCCATTAAAAGTATTTTACAGTAGATTCCTAATAATTTGTTATCACAGTTATTATTTGCTGATGCAAAACAAATTCATCAATTCCAATTTTGTAGAATAGGTTGTTTCATATTGAATTCGTTAATTTTAATGAAACAACGGCTAGCCTATATATTTTACAAACCAAATTCATTCGGATCAACTAATCACATTATTGTATATAATATGAAATATCTGTCAGTCTGTGTTATTTCAAAAAAATATGCACTTATTTTTTTTTTAGTTTTTATGAATATTCACAAGAAAAAATTAAGATTTATAGTATAAATGTAGAATATTAGTAAATGCTTTAACAAAATTAACAATTATTTTAACTACGTTATACGATTATACATAATATGCCTAAAGGTAAGTTTTCTGATATATGTATAGTAAATTTAAACTTAAAAATTAACTGGAATCAATCAAATAACTAAATGAATAGGTTTAGGTAGACTCTTGCTAAGTTAGGCCACTCGCGAGATTTCATTTCCAATTACCATCACTAACCAAAAACCTTGAAAAGTAAAAAGAAACTTTTAAACAAAAATATTTGCGAATACTTCTCACTAATTAGATTTATTACAACCACTCTCTTGCTCGAGTCAGCTGCGAAACAACTCGTGTTTCGCCTGGGGTCTTGAGAGC
>DWJN01001373.1:0-18272 GCA_018248895.1 Carystus phorcus
CCCCACAACAATATACCGTAGCACATGATGCTATGAAAGTAGGCAAAATATACGAGTCTAGCAGTTTCTACGTCCGTTAATTAAAAAAAACACCGATTAATAAAAAAAAAGAAGGGGTGTTCAGTAGGAAAAAAACCAGCCGTTTGGTGATAGTCTCATACATGAAGGTGGTAGCTAGCTAGCCAGGTAATATACGACAATATAAGACAATTAATATTAAAGCTTAATAGTAATACTGGTTATATAACCCATAAGCGGTGCGCTAACACCAAGAAGGCCGGTTTCTGTCACCCCTTACTAATATAGCATAGAATCGGGGTCAGTATTCTAGGCGGCCTCAATACGCAGCAATATTATTAAAGAAGCTTATTTCCGCTTTATTTAATGCCTTATCTCCAGTAGAAGTACAGAATCCGTTCGCCGTTGTTGTAGGTATCTGTACCCAACCAAATGGAACGCAAATGCTTTAATATTTACATGCACTCGAATGCGGTCAATGTACAGTGGAGAATAAAGTTACTTATGTTGCCGAGCAATTTCACCCTTTGTTACAAATGACGAGAAGTCTTCTGCGAGGACGTAAAGTGGGCAAGATGTCACAGTTACGTTGCTCCCCTTATACTCGAAAAGTCGAGCGTTCTTCGCGACTCATGATGCCAGCTGAGTGCAGATTTCAACAGCCTTTTGTTGTTGCCCAGCCGTGCATAAAGGAAAGTTTCCGAGATCTATCCCGCAGAGAAATAGTTATGATGCGTGAAAGAAACTTGTCTTTGCGATTGTACTCCACATATATTTAATATTTAAAATTAATGCAGCATGCAGCGTTCTATTTATATCACAATAGAGAAAAATAAAATATTTTACAGTTCGTTGTAAATAGCTTACTCTTAACGCAATTACTTCCAGTAGAGTGGTAGGAACACTTAATGTGGAGTATTTTCTCAGCGACACACATTATTCTTCAAGAGGAGCTCCGTCCTCGTCTGTATCTATGAAGTATGTTTTACTATAGAAACTAGGTAACATTTCCTAGATATTATGTTTTAATTATAATGATAATAATATTTTAATACTATAAAGCATTCTATCTCCAAACACTTCAGGTCTTAATCACAGGAAAAATAGGAAAGCTTACATCTCAATTTATAGTCGCAATATTATTTTATTGCAAATTATTTCTCTAATATCTTACAAAGAATTACTTTCATAAAATTCTAACAGATGTCTGTGTAAGATAATTAATTGACAAAATTGAGTATGTATTTTAAACCTTAGTCACAGCAACGCGTGGCCGGGCCTACTAATTAGTAATATAAATATTAAGCCAAGCCTTGCCACCAGGCAGATGTGTCTGTGTTAACTTCTATAGCAACTCTTGGAGTCAGTCAGTTGCAAATCTAATGCAAAGCTGACGCAAACCGGGCTTTAACTCCCGCAACGAGTCGATATACCTGTTGGTGAAAGGTGACGCACACATTGGACAGCTTGTTCGTAGCTTGGTTTCTGTAAGATATGTATTCAGGCGATGTAAGCGCGGTACATGCCTATCTGAATGCACAGAATGGAAACGGAATGGTTTGTTTATAAATGACCCTGATTTTTATGTGTACTGTCTCAGTTTTTAAAATGTATACATGTACATGGTATTTCAGTACTTAACCCGTTACTTTCTATAAAAGGTAAATTTGTGAGAATTTTTGTGTAAGTTGACAGAATGACCGTGCGGTTTTCTTATTGAACTAACAGTAACTTGTAGTTCTAAAATCTGTCAATAATTGTCGATAGAAGTACCATCATTACGGTGTCCCTTATGGTACAACACGAATAAAAAATTAAAAAGATTCTAGAGCTGTTTACTCCTAATACACAATTCATTGGCTTTTCTGTATTAAATCTATTCAATAGTCATATTTCACTAGCAACAACTCCGCAATAGAAGAAAAAAAATTGCTAAAAGAATAAAAATGTGTGTCCTAACTTTTGAAATATACTGCTAAAGATCTCAAGTTCACGTATGTGTAGTCTAAAATACGTACTGGTACATATGAGCAACCGATGAATTAAGGTACGCTTCGCCTGCAAATGCAAATGAAGATCGCTCTCGGAAGGCCTCTCACAAATGAGTTTCTCAAATGAATCGTTACTAAGTGTTCGCAAATGAGAAATCATTCCTTGGAGCTCAGTCAAGTGCTTTCAATTAACTACATTTGAATACGTTATTTCAATCAAAACCGAGCATTGTTTTGTTCTATCTTGTTTGGTTATTGGAAATACAACTTGACGAAGAATAATTAGGTAATAAAAATCGATAAACTGTTTATAAACACGAGCATCATAATTTATGGTATATTAAATTGTATTATGTTGTATAACAGTTCAGAAAAATATGTGTAAAATTTTATTAAATAACTATGAATATCAATTTAATTATTGGATATTAAGTAAATATTGCGTGTAAAGTTTCCGAAAAAATATATCCACCCTTTTAACAAATCCAATAAATAAAATGCTAAGCCATATATTAATCCAATCGACCTATACCACAGATGTTTACATCTACAAGATACTTTATAAAAATCCAGAACTGAATATCTGATTAATGTATCTCAACAAAAAGTATCGGATCCGAATGAAACAAATAAAGAAAGTATACTGCGAAAGCTCTAAAGATAGTGAAAAATGTATTTTCTTTCACAAAGCGCATAACGTAGGGAACATGAAATATGGTACGGATTTCGTTCGGTTCAGCTTGCGTTCGCAGTCTACCTATCGGTTTTCGCAATTCGAAAAGCAACGAACTTATCCCCGGCATTTGTTTTCTATTCTCGGTGTAAAAATATTTCACTTACCGCAATCACGCAGCCCGTTTGATTCCATTACCTTAAAATACTTGTAAAGTTTACTGAGATTTTATTTGTATCTATAGCTATTAAACTACACAAATAAGTAAAATTGGAGTGTCTGCTTGTAATATTTAAATAACCGCTTCTTACTAAATGCATAGGTACATATGTATACATGGTACGTATAACAAAATAACCTTTTTTATATTTTTTGTATTTTTGTACTTTGTCAGTTTGTCTGTTTAATCCGACTAATCTTTGGAATCTCTGGGCCGATTTTGACGGGAATCATAAATAATAAGCTTTTAACATGTCATTTTTATTTTATGTTTTTCAATGTATCTCTATTTTGTTAATTTTCTTATTGTCTGTAGTTCTAAAATTTGTATGGAACTGAATAAATAGACCAATTTTATTATACTTTTATACTTACTGTACTATTTAACAAAAATCTGATGTGAAATTTTATACGTTATCCTTACGACAGTCAAATTTAATAGGTTACTTCAATATTGTTTAATAAGTATATTGTATAAATTGTTATTGATATACCATGGTAACTTAATTTATTCAGACTGAAAAATAAAAAAAACATATTATAGTTTTTAGGTCCTGTTAATACAAGCGTACGTATAAAAAGCGTGCCTTTGCAACTATCTAAATACAAGTATGTCCCTGTAACAGTTTCATTGTTAACTGTTTGGTATAGATTCTCTCAAATCCATTAATTTAAAAATAATTTGCAAAATGAGCATTGCTAAGTATCTATCATATTCAAAAGTAACATCTACATTTCAGCGATCCAAGTTTATATTCAAATGTAACGCTAATTTCAATCTTGCTGGTGAGCATACGCAAAATGAAATTATTAATTCCGTTTGCGAAGGAGATAATTTTGTAGAACGGTAGCGTTGTTTGACTTTAATTAATTCGAGCCTTGTCAACGGCGAATGTAATTTCAGGAACGCGCCTGTCTGAGGCATGTTTCTCGTTACCGTAATCGCCTAACGTTCATTTAGTGTTGATGACACGCGCATATATGCTCATCTGATTGACAGTGTAGTTGCGTGTGGTTAAAGATACTTTTGTTGTTAATCTGTATTTACGTTAAGTTTGATATTATTTACAAGCGAAACTCACCTAAGTTTCGCATCAACAATTTTATTATATAGCGTTGGGTTTACTTTTAAAACTCTGATGTAAAAACAGTGTGGTATAATATTGGATAAGGGTGGATAATTATTAGTAATTGCATATATGGAATAATGGACGGTCGAGTATTAATTTATTAAGCCCGGGGGCCTAAAATGGTGTTCGGTGGAAATACAATTGTGGGCTGTAAGACTTGGGTTCTGAATGACCCTTTCTTGACAATACAGTAATTAAAAATGCATACATTTAAAAGGGAATCCAATAACTTTTGAACCTGTTTGAAGGTGTCCATCCGTCCGAAGTTGTCAGTTTCCGTTCTAGTTTTAACTTGACACCAGTTATCTTAAATAAATTTTGATGTTAAAAGAGACAAAAGGATAGGTAAGGTTGTAGTCAAGTATTAAATTTTAAAAAGCCAAAAAAGCTATTTAGCTTGCGTTTCGAGCTCGTGAGCATCGAAGACAAACTAACCGGCAGATGGCGCGCGCGACAGAAAACATATGTTTTATGAATTATCATGCATTACCAGAACTAAAATAATACACATATATTCTTTTAAAAATACTTTAATATGTTGACGAACCAATAATAAACAAATACAGAATCGCTTTATGGAAGCAAAGGGGTAAAATAAAAATATTGCAATTAAAAAACGCTTCGTAAATTTATACAAGAAAAACGTTCAGACAAAATTTATTGTAAAATGAACCTGAAAGTTGCGAGAGACGCAACGAAACATTTTATTTATATAAATTTGTTATTTCCCTATTGTAGTACTGTCCCACAAGGAGATTTACATTCTATTCAGAATTTATCTTAGGAGATTGCATTGTTTAAGCTATATCGATATCACAGTACGTCGTGAGATCCGTTGAAAGCTTTTCAGTGTTTTATTGCAGCGATGCCGCTAGCTAGATGTGATATTTTCTAGTGAATGAAAATGTCACGCTTTTTAAAGGCAGATTTTTTCCGTTCGTCCTACGTTATTCCTGTTTGACTGCATTTATTTATAAATAATTATCCTCGTTAGAGACGGTGCATCATATATTTTTAAAGTGATCTTATTGATGTCTCTGTTACAATTTTATTACAATAATACATTTTTATTCAATTATATGATACCCTCGACATAAAGAAGCCTATACTATGAGTGTGTGGCGTTATTTGAAAAGTAAGCTTACCATCAGATGAAACTGTATTCAGACATTAATAAAACCCAGTGACAGAAGTACTGCATCCTAAAACTTTCCAAGTAAAAGAACTCGAGAAATTTCTGTACGACAATTCGCTTTTCCAAATCACGCTATAAATTACGGTCACATACAGTTGCCATCGACCAATAAACATTTGCACTAATCGACTTACTACAGTACAATGTAAAGTAATTTAGATATATACCCGACATTGTAAGAAAGAACAGTATAATAGACCCTTAAAATCAATAATACAGTAGTGCCACTATTCCTTTTAGACATCGTAAAAGAAAAAAGCGCGCGCGAATGTGACGTAAATTCTTTTCCTTGCCTGTGACTTGCTTTGTAGTACTCGCAGTTCAAATGGTAAAGTTTTGGTTTCAGACACGCCGACCTAAGTGCACTTTGTCACTTAAATTGGAAAATATTGCTCTCAGAAAAGAAATACAGATTACTCCGGAAAGAAGATGGTGCTTTACAATATGTTACGTAAATATCTTATTGTTATTCGCTCTCAAACAGCAAGACTTAAACTATATGAATAAATTTTGTTTATGAAATACACTAATGAATTATAGTAAAGAAAACTATGACGTACTTTTTATAATCCAATAAACAATAATAGAACATTTTAGAAGTAAATCATAGCTTCAAAATCCGTAGCGTAATCATCAAAGTACATCAGGAACAAAAAAAAAACAACCTATAGAAGAGAAAGGTAGAACAAGTGCTTTTACAGAGCCTAAAGTATCGATTCGTCTCAAGTTGCTTCCTTTGTTTTCAACCAATTCTTTGCCGTTGCAGCTTTTTCGCCACGATTACACAGTCACTATGTATCAAAAAACAAAAAACTTTTTTTTTTGTGAAAACAAAACAACATTTAAACATAGCTTACTTGGAAACAATTTATGGTTACATATTTATATCTAGGTTTATGGTTACATAAGTATATACATAGTATGTTTAATGGATAGGTTAGATTTTACTCGAGATTATGTGTGTTCATTTATGATATTAAGTTTCTTTTACTATGACTATATGTACGCATGTCAAAAAAGTTTCGTCTCATCTTATTATAAATTATAAACAACTTCATAACACCCATTTTCTAGTAACTCCAGTACTTAAAAAGTCATATAACAATTAGTACTTTTACAAGCTCAAGTAACTGTTAATCTTCAATAATTACTCACGAATAAAAATCAAATACCTTGTCTAAGTCTGGAATGTTGATTCGTCTCAAGTTTTATTGTTCAACAAATTCTTTGTGTTGCATTTTTATAACAAGTCTACGTTCCTTTACAGGTAAGCTGTTTTAAAATAGAAAGCCAAGCTTCAACTTTATTTTACTCCTTTATGATCCTGAACAGTTGATCTTTTGGTTTACAAATAAGCTTATTTTAACACGTTCAATCGTTACTTTTCGAATACTGAATAAAAAATATCACAGACATTTTTTGAAAATTATATTTATCGAAGGACGATTCATAGAAGGACCAATAAATAGAAATCAAAATGCACACAAGTGAAAAATTGTAGAGTACCCCAAAATACTAATCTGCCTTATTTGAGTACAATAAAACATTTTTTTAATTAACTTTTTCATACGTCGCTCCGAAATAAAAATGTAGATAAAATCTAAAATGTCCCACAATTTTGTAAAATTTTATCGGTTCTACTATAGACACGGTTCCTTATGAAAATATTTGAAAGGATATTTTTCTATTTTTGCGGAATCTTTAAAACGTACACGCATTTTTTGTCAATTTCACATTAAAAACAAATATTATTAATTTAAATTTTATAGGTAAACTATGTTTATTTATTATTATAATTTAAATTGTGTACGATATAATATAAATTTCTCCTAAAATTGGATGAAATTTATCGAACTTGCACATTTAGATAAAATTGGTTGTGAGAGACGGACTGACAAGCGAATGATCCTATAAATATTCAATATTTTCAGCACATGCACGAACCAAATAAAATTGTAAAATTAAGCAGTAAAAAGGTCTTTGACATGTCAATTTACTTTATCAGTATGGTTAATAACAATTTCAAATAGTTCAAAACAATTTTAAATTAAACCTAATAAATAACGTATTAAAAATCATAAAATATTATTATAATTGTTAATAATTATATCACACATAAATGATATAATATATTATTATTGCCGCCAGTATTGATAAAATTATTTTTAAAACATCACATACACAGACCTTTTACGTAGATCGAACGTAAACTTTTAAAATTAGCTTTTACAACTTTCCAGCGCGTCCAGCGATAAATCCAAAAGAGTTATTTTAGCTCTTATCTTGCATTTGGACCAAATAAAGACATGTCGCATCGAACACTTATCAATGTCGCTTTACGGTCGCACGGGTTAAAACGAAATGTAACAGTTGGGCGTTGGCCCATTTGTCACGTACCCAACTTAAGTGGAAGAATTTACGGCAGTGGCTTTACAACATCGGTTGTAACATAATAATTGTAGGGGTCGCCTTTATGCAAAATCGTTTAAATCTATATTAACCCTTACTTGAATATTGACCTATTTGATATTCATTCTGCCAATGGATTTGCATAGATTTGTGTGTATAGGTAATTTTATATCATAATGGCAATTGCTTATGGCTACGATCGCGTATCCTTCAATCTCGCAACGGAATTAAAACAACTTAAAAGTTATAATACAAATCCTTTTTATTTTATATTCAATAACAATTCAATATATCGTGAAAAAAATAATTAGGCTAATTACTTATTACCACATCAAATTTGGTTTACTTAAAAAGAAAACATAAATATGCCTTTAATTGCAACTCCATGGAAATTTTACATAATTCTGAAAATAGTTTTCCGTGATTGTAACTGACATCTTTACTGTATATACGTTAAATTTATGATTTTTAATTATTACAGTATCAGTATTTCTGCAACTTATAAACTATTTGATCACTTTTGTTTAATACTCCATGATAATAAAAAAATATTGGCGCTAACACTCACATAATATACATGATTCCGTCCGTGTATCAATTATCCACAAAACCGATAAAGAAATGAAATCCATAAGTTTGGAACGGAATTCATACTTGATATACATATTGTTTTATACTCAGGAATAATATTGTATGTGACGAAAATTCATAAACATAGTTTACATATTTGGCGGAGTAGATACATCAAATGCCATTTTAATATTATTTATGTACCTATGTATGTGCTTCAATATTATATTACTTTTCATTGGGTTGTTTAGAATACCAATAAAGTATGTGTTTTCCATCTAGTCAAGAAAAATATTTCCGAATCAATGAATCGAACACGTCGCGTAGAACAGCTACGAGCCACCACAGCTCGTAGCAACGTAGCTTCGTAGAAGCGTAGACTTCACTTTGCACTCTTTGGAGTGTTTAGGGATCTGAGTTTATCAAGGTATAGTTTACTAGCTGACCCCAGCAAACGTTGTTTTGCCTTATAAATTATTATTTTATAACTATTTTGATAAACATAAAAATGGTTATAGTGGGTTAACCTTAAAAGCTAGACACATGCTGTCGCGGACTTTTATTTACAACTTTTAGAGGGGAACAATATTGTAATACATGACTTTTGAGTTACTGTCACCGTTTACTCAGCGCACGCAAGGAAAGGTCTAAATTTTACCGTTTTCGCAATATTTTTTATTACTGCTCCTCTCCTATTCACCTTAGCGTGATGTTAATGCCTATACTATATAGCCTTCCTCTATAAATGGACTATCTCACACTAAAAGAATTTTTGAAATCGGTTCATTAGTTCCTAAGATTAGCGCGTTCAAACAATGAATCGATCAGACAAACAAACAAACAAACTCTTCAACTTTATATTATTAATACAGATTTATTACCCAAAGCCAAAGAGAGAGTTATAACTTCAACCTGTATACATATACATATGTGTAAATATATACCATAATTATTTGCGCGTTCTTTGGTCACTTATAAATTCTAAACCACTTATCATATTTTACAAATGAGAAACGTTTACACCGTAAGGTGATTATAAGTTATGTAATTTATACGATATTTAATATGGCGCTCTCTAGACGTCATAGTTATAAATAAAAAAAAACTTGTATTATACATATTATGTGAACATAGTAGCGTGCGCCTATGTAGTACATAACTTATTTATAATAATTAATCTCTTATTTTACGTTTAAACACAAATATTTGCATAAAATAGTATATCAGTGCACTCAGTGAATTAAATACACATAACTTTTTACAATACGCAATTACGAAAGATAAATAAAATGAAGACGTAAATTACGTGTATCCCGCATCGCTGCCCGCATTTGCTTTGAAAGTTGTATGCCCTTATGTCACTAATTATTTTAAACAACCCCACATAACTTATAATTGGGTTAAACATCGGCTAAAATTTAATTATTCCAAGTGATATACCGAGATCTTTTACTTTCAAAAGTAAGTAATACCAAACATTTGTTAGCTTATAAATCAAATTTTGTTATAGTATTGTTGAATATATATGATACAATATTTTCTTAGAGACTTTTATAACGCATATGGGAGATATTCAGAAACAAATCATTTTAGGCATAAAATATGACGTACATTGCACCCAGAAAGTTTAATAAATTCATAAAAGCAACTAATATAACTTGCAAATTCGCGGATATGTGTGTAAAAAAGAAAAATAAAATTCATCATACTTTTTTGTATTACGTTAAGTGTTTTATATTATATAACAATGCAAAGCAAATATTTAAATCCCATTTTAGCATAGTTACTACAAGGATATGTACTAAGGTTATTACACATTTAAACACATACAGAACCACGATCCAAATAAAACTTTCATCTAGCATACTTAAATATAACGACGTAATCAAACCCAGGAAAATTCAGTGTGCGGGTGGGATCAATACCAACCAGGCTACGGAACAAAAGTTTTAAGTCTGTTTATTATCTTTCAACAACGTTAAATACCTAAAGACGTCATCATGAACAAAAATAAATTCAAGACAGTTAGACTGCTGCTTCCCTTTTTTTATGTGACTAGCCGACAAACGAGTAGATGTGCTTGGCCGACCAAAAACAAGAAAAGAAAGAAAACAATATTCGTTTGACGACTGACCCAAGCAACACACACACACACACATTGGCATATACGTGTATATAATACCTATCTTCAAGTTCAACTTCGTGACAGTCGTTTCATTATAGTCAGTAATTGTTTATAAGTGCTGTTTATAAGATAATGTACCTTAAAAATAGATTAAGAGCTATGCGTTTTGTGAACAAAAAAAAATCGTACATACATATGTAGTACTAGTAGCTATGTTACGACGTATATCCATATTTCGATCCAAGTTACATGAATCGTGGACTCGGCGAGTTAAGATGGCGAAAGAGACTTAAAAGAGTTAAAAGATCATTTTCAGACTCCAACAAATTGAGTTATCGTTCCGCATTGATCAATATTGGAATTACAATTGAATTCGTTTCAAATTATTAAAATTTCCGCACACCGTAAGCGTTAACTGTTCGAGATAAACTTTTTTGATATTACTCAGCACCCGTTGCACGTAAATCTGCCCTTACAGTGGTCCCACAACTTTTTCAATTTAACAGGTAAGGATAAATCGTTCATTCTTTTTATTCGAACATAGAACTGATATAAACTCCCTTAAAGTTTGGAAGGCTGAGACTATATTGCTTCGTGTTAACTTCGAAATCTTTTGGATAGGTACTTAAATGTGTCGATACCGTTCCCGCTTTTGCGTTTTTCCCGCATCATAATTTAACTGCGATCAGAAACAGCCTGCGTCTTACGTTTATGTGAATTATATAACAAAACAAAAGGTCCTGTTTCGATTAAACGACAATTTGTAGACGTAATGACTATTTAAAAAGCGCTTTTTTGTTACGGAAGAAATAGCACGTACAAAATATTTCTCGTTATATGATTTAATAAGTAATTAAAAAACCAAATATTGTTACCAATAACCAAATATAGTTTTAAACATTAATTTTACGAAATGTAATTTTGTATTAAGCAATCGTTAAACAATGTGTAAAAAATATTTTGTACTTACTGTTTAAAGAGATTTTATTTTACTTTATGCTTGACATCTATATTGCCTGATGTGGTACTGGATGGTAAAGCACTAGTTTAGAAGATGCCTATATATTCACTCCTATCCTAAAAACACCTATAATACCACAGGAACACCGATTATTTTATTTATGTTGGATACTAGTTGTGCCTGCGACTTCCTCAACGTGGAATTTACCAAAAAAATTATTGTTCAGTTAGTAGTATATACTAATACTCCTAGTACTAGTACTAGTATATAGGTATTTATGCAGATTTCACGAAACTTTCACAATACTATACCTACACAAGTCTATATGCATCATAAAATAAGAAAATAATTTAAGTATTATAATAGGGAATAACATTTGAGTTGATGAACAACATGAAGAAATGAATAATAGTTGAACAATTTTAAATCAGTTGCTGTTTTATTTTGATAACAATGTGTAAACAAATGGACTAAAAATTGTAAAGAAAGTCATTAATTGTGCATAAAGGATATATAATCCTATGCCAAAAGTCATTTGAACTTTCATCAGACACAGACGCAATAGGGCTCTTGAGTGAAAAGAGAGTAACTTAGTAAAGTCTTGTAGCCTTTGAATAATTTTAAATTACAGAGACCATTCATCAAGGACGTTTTCTTAGGAGATTAGCGCGGTTAAAGCGATTTATATGGCGGCAGCTCAACTGAAAATCGTTGCTTTTATTCGTTCACTTTTATTCTCCGTTACATTATTACTTTATATGATTACTGAATAGGAAAACTGGTTAGTTCACTAAAATTCTACTCGATTGTAAGTGGCAATATATATAATAATAATTGTGGTTCCTATACCATAGTCTGTACTCTGTGTGAAACTGTGTACCATGAAGATGGGACATGGTAATAGTCGACTGTCGAGCAGAAGAGCCATCTCATAGTGAAAGATTCACAACTACTCATAGACATCCATAAATTAAAGTAAGTTTCTTCGTAATTCTGAACAAATTCACTCATTCAATTCCACTTTATAGTTGTTTTTATATCGAATTTTAGAATCTACTACTATCGAAATTTAATCAATTTAGTACTATTTAGTGTATATATATACATGTATATATACATATATATATACACATGTACAATGTTTGTATGTTTATTTATTTGTCCTATAAGGACTCTGAAATGGTAGAAGAGTGAGCACTGCCGTCTTAAGCAACTTTGTTCAGAATTTTCTGAAGAAGGTTTTAGTATCAAAATTATATCGAACGGACACATGGTTTATGAGTTACAGTTGATTTTTTTAATATGCATAGCAATGCGCTCCGGGTACAGCTAGTTTATTAATAAATTTTAATGTTCTTTTAACTGATAACATGTAGTACATGGCATATTTGTTGCTATATTATTTCCTTCACCGTTATTACTGTCAACTAAATTGTTAATCGATATTCACTAAAACGCTTATGAACGTTTCAACGGGAAAATAATTTAATGGCATTTTGAATAATGTCAATAATAGCTTCCGAGCATAACAATGGGTGCCGTCCACCGACAGGCGCATTGTCAGGGCTCAATGGCTGCCCTCCCATGGAAAATGGCTCCTAGAATGATTTGCCTTTGTACGGCTAACGAGAGACAGTTTTCCTTTGAATATATGAGGTAATTGAAAACTCATCGTTGATATATTGCGCGAATTATTTCACAACTTATTTGACAAGTTTAGATGTTCGTTTAGGGAAGTTGAATTTATCTTCTTTTCGTTATTTCCTCATTTTCGTTTTGTATTTAAATTTTGCTTGAATATGACATTTATTGGTGTAAAAAGCAATTGTTATTGTAGATAGCAATAACATATATGGTATAGAAACTTCGGACACTTAGGTGGCCCACTATACCTCTACCAATCCGCATTGGAACAGCGTGGTGGAGTATGTTCCAGACCTCTTCAAGTAATAAAGATAAACCCATGTCCTGTAGTGGGTCGTTAAGAGGTTGGGTTGAAGTCTAACAACCACAAAATAACATTTGACTGTGATTCTACCAGGCCTAGGAATGTAAACACAAAAACTGTGAAATTACGTTATATAACCGACTATGTAAAAGGCATTGAACATCTTTAGGTTCAAGCTAACCTCTTCTGTTCATGAAAAAATTGGCAAAACAAAAGCCGAGAAAACGGTGTTAGATTACTTTTTAATATAATCCTTACAACGCAGATGTAACGTGGTAATATTTTTATTTATCCGATTAGTAACTACACTTATTTTATCATTATCAGTATCAAATGTTGTAGAGAAAGCAAACGGAATTTCTCTGTTAAAAAACCTACTACCAATTCGCCAGACGAGATGCACCCATTGCCGATGGATATTAGCAACGCTAAAATCAACACAGGATCCGACCAAAAAAGAAAAGAAAGGAAATATTGAATCTTAAGTTTCTAGCCAGAACACAACGTATCGTTTGGCGGTTGACTCGGCCAAAAATTAATATGTAGCTAAACAAGCTTTGCTGGAGAAATAATAATGTTCATAATAATACTAATTACCTAGTAATGATATTGTTTATATAGTTTCTGCGAAAAATCTTGCCTCCAAAACGAGTGCTAACTCCTGTCGCCTCTCACAATACTTTGGTTTACGCACATGAGATCGGACATAGTTTAGTAATACGCTTTAACAGGCATAAATATCCGGAATTCTCTTAGCGTCTAGACTAATCACTCGGAACTTGCTATTGCCGTAATACTATTACTGTGAAGTTTCGTTCAAAATATTTTTTTCTACAATGGTACCATTTCATCATAACAAGGCAAACTTTGTAACATGACGAATAGTATTTTCATAAAACGTCTGTATCTATAATAAATTTCAAAAATACGAGTAACGATAATCTTCGATAGGCGGCTTCCTTTTCCCCGTTTACTTTTTATGTACTTAGAATTCATAAGTATTATCATTATTTTTATTTCGTTCGAGTAGATACGTTTATACATGAGGAAAATTGTCTTTCACAAACAGAATAAGCTTTAAGGAATAATATCGCGCGAACATAACATTACACGTACGAAGCGCCTATAAAATGTAGATATCTCTTAAACCGAAGGACGTTCCTACGTGAGCACTTACCGCAAATTAGCTGAGTCCCACGCGCTGCTTATAAATACGTATTTATTATGGAAATGAAGTGGTAAGCGCACACCAACCTAGCAATAGAGGGAGCTGTGAATGTTTAATTTTGCCAATAATATTTTCTCTTGCAACCACGGCCTAATTTATGCTTTTGTTGTAATTAAATTAAATTAATTCTTTATTTAACCTTAGATATTTATTGTGTAAATTTAAAATCGCAGTATATTTTTGCTTTAAAAATTTTAAAGTTGAATTGCAAAGTGTATAAATAAGTAAGCACTAATCTGCTATACATCATAAATCGACAGTAATTTATGATATTTAGGTAAAATTCAAAACCATATATCTCTTTGTCAGTACGTACAATAATTGTACATGTCAGTTTTTATTTCACTATATTCGCAAAGGTGTTTTAACATCTAAGAGAATAAATGGCGAAAAAAACTCGTCGACATGTATCCTATGGTTATACACACTTTTATCTCCGAACTTGGATTCCCCGTGACGCGGGTGGTATGGATAACACAAATAACAAATAATAACACACAACCCGAAAACAAACATTTATCTATCCCATAATTGCCTTGTCCTAGACTAGAAATCAGAACCTTTCGCTTAGGCAAGGTCAGTACTAATGTACCACTATATCTTTATATACCTATATATAATTATTGTACTTGTATGTATGTCTCTGAACTTTCTCTAAACGGTTGGGCTGATTTTATGTGGACCTAATAATGTTTAAACCCGCAGTTTGATTAGATAGAAAATTAGTTTTTCCGTGTTGTGCGATAATTTCTGCCTAATCTGCGACTATAAAATAAAATATATATTAAGTTTTTAGTCTGTCTAACCTACGCGGACCTATAATGTCTATCCATAAAAGACCCACGTAATTACAGTGTAGTTCCAATAACACGAATAAGGTTTTCAAATTCTATCGTACAATCGTAGGTGTGCCAATACCATGAATAGGATAATATTATTTCCCTAATGATGACGAGAATTTATAGAAGGCCCAATATGAACTGTATAATTACAGTTCCAAAATAGACATTTATATTGTTCAGTTAAATCGAAAATAGGGCTGTAATTTGAGTGATTTGCGTAAATCAGATGAACTGACGTCATTTTATTTCCGTTGAATTTGTATTACGTTACTCGAAAAGGAATTTAAAATTATCTTATGATTTATCAAAATTACCTTGACCTTAGCGGGAATATAATTAGTTGGACATTTCGGATAAATATTACGAAGAAAGTGTGAATTTTTCTTTAAATGCTGAAGTTTGAATGATGAATTTAAATTTATGTTCTTGGTCTGGGTGTGTGTGACCTTTTCTTTGTGTGCTATTCATGGCACCCACGATACAGAGAATCCTAGCGGGAATTCAAAAACATTGGAATAATGTAATGAAATATTCAGTTTACGTTTACTTAAATTTATATTTGCTCAGTATATTAGTAGTATTACGACGAGCCCTACTAGTCTCATGAGGGCATACTCGGGTTCGATCCTTCGTCATTCGCAATGGGCCTATTTATATTTGTCTACTTTATTAGTTATATGAATATTTGCATAGTATGTAACAACCTCCCTCTCAGCTTTATTAATACTGATGATATGGCCGAATCCATTTCTGAAAGAATATATTTATGTGATCTTGAGGATGTAGTAGGTATATAACTAACGACGAAGTTCACCGTGAATAGATATCAAGTACCTTTATTTATTCACCAATTGGCTATACATACGACGGCTTACGAAAGACCATTTGAAAAACATGAACAATGAATTCCAAAATGCTAAAATACTGGTCCATAAGTCTCTGTTGGACATACTAAAATTGAAGCACAGCAAATGGAACTCCAATTCTGTTAACAAACGAAGCGTTTCGTACGTTCGGACCTCGGATCGCTGATGAAGCATTTTAACGACGGCCCGGCTAAACAATTGTTTACCTGTCAACAGCCACAGCCTCAGTGATCGAGTAACGTGGACGTTGTAGCTGACACGGCTGCAATCCCTTTTACTATAGAATTACAAAATGTTTTAAAATAAAATTCGGTTTAACAAAATTGTAGTGGCAAAACGTGACGTCCTTATTTACAAAGCTGGTCCATACACGTTCAGGTTTTTAAAAACATGTCGGGATTTTTAAACGTAGTTGGAAAGAAGTCAATGTATAATTTTTTACTAAAATTAGTCATTAATCCCACACGTACTGAACTGCTTCAACGAAGCATGCGCTCTATGTATTTGAGACCCTAATTCAAACGGGGTTACTAAATCATCCAAATGAACTCCTTAATCCTTAATATTCTTAATATTATTTTTTCATAATAATGGACAGAATAAACGATAAACGGTCACCATATCTCACGTATATTTTAATCTCTTGGGATACCTTAGATAAGTTCTGATTAAAAAAAATCAGTGAGACTTTAATAATTGAGTAAAAACAAACTTCCAGAACTCTTCACAAATGATATTAGAAATTGGGTAGAATCACCATGATTTCTTAAAAATACCCGAATCTTATAAGGACAAGGTCTACAACAGAAGGCTACTACGAGCATAATATGAAGGATGCGAAGTAATCACCACTATATATTTTTATGCAAATTATCTACTTTTCTTTCAATATTGAAGCCAGCATCATAGAGAGACGCTTAAAATATTTACTAAACTATTATTATAAAACATCTGATATTGAACAATAGTTCCACTAAACATTCTTTTGTTATAAATTGCGATCGAAAAATCTTTTAGCGAATTTATTGAAATTTTCCGCGTGGAATTTTATTCATGTAATAAGCGGGCAGCTGTCAACGTCAAAATTAAATTCTTGTATGGCTTTAGATAAACGGAACGTTGAAAAAAAAGAATATTCACAGAGCAAAATTGGTACTGAAAAATAAAATGTATTTCGATGAAGATATTGTAATAATCCAAACCTGGCAGATTGTCTGAATTACTCGGGCGTTGAAGAAAATAAATTTGGTTTGATTTAAACAAGAATTACAAAAAATATATGAAATATTTAGAATAGAGATTTACACGCCGTTTTTGTTGTAACACATCGATATGTTGTGTAGTTAAAATCATTTTGGACACATGTCGTTAAACTGCATCAGTTAATTAATTTTCGATCATTATAAGCAGAGCAAAATTTGTCTATAGTTAACAGGTTTATATTATTAAACCACAAAAAAAATTCACTGCACCGTCTTTTTTGTAAAGGCCAATTAACGAGATACGTGTCAAATGCTGTAACTGTAGACATCTATAATACTTTAAGCGTTACAAATATCTACTATGAAGGAAAATGCAATAAGACCACTTGTTAACCAGAAAAAAGTAGTAACAATAATATAAACTTTAAGTATAAAATAATAAACTAATAGTTCCTAATTCCTCAAATTTACCTTGCTGGCCTGTCTGAGAATTCCATGGACCCCAGGATCGAAAGCCGGGTGCGGCAAAAATTTATTTGACAGACAAATGTTTGTTGATCGTGAGTCATTAAGAAATGTCAGTGTAGTGTTATGGGTGGGTAATCGTTTGTTTTTTTTTCCTTTGTAGTTGGTTAAAAAAGGAGGATAAAAGCTGATGAGACAGGTGAAGGAGCTGACCACCTCAACTAAGTCCTCATCACTACCACTACTCAATGTTTTCCGAAACAACCTTCAACTGACTTAATTATATATGATACTCCGCAACGTGCACATTAATGAATTCTTCACTTCGATATACCAACAAACTGTTACGTTTCTATACATTATTTGAAAGTTTTTAAATGAAACTCGTTAACCTCACTATAATCAATTAAGAATAGCTAGAAAGATCCTC
>DWJN01001374.1:0-18270 GCA_018248895.1 Carystus phorcus
AAAAGTCCGCGATAGCATATGTCTAGCTTTTAAGGTTAACCCACTATAACCATTTTTATGGTTATAAAAATAGTTCTAAAATGATAATTTATATGGCAAAACAAAGTTTGCTGGATCATCTAGTAGGTACTCCTATATAACCCGCAAAAGGTACCTTGCGAAGATTTACCCCTAGAGAATAAAAAAGAAAAAAGGTCTCCTGCGTCATGAGGAGAAAATCATGCCCTATAGAGTCTGTAGTTAATTTCGCCATAACAATGCGACTCCACTATGAAAATTACTTTCCGTAAATATTTCACTCCATGCGTTGATCCTAATTTCGGAAGTGCAAAACTATTCTTTGCCTGGAGTTGTTCCGATTAGGATATATTTAACAGCGATTATTTCTGGCGCTCACGCTTACAGCATAGGATATTTGAAGAATCGGTCAAGGATACCTGATTATTTTGTTCTTCGCGGAAGTAGAATTATTAGTCGACGTAAGATTTTTTTATGTTAGAAAAGTATGTTTTTTCAATCAATGCTTATTTAAAATCTTGTAGCCATATTGACTAGAAATCTGATAATTAGGGTTTGATTTTCTAAACTTTAGGTAAATTGGTTAACAAATTAAGATATTATCGCGTTAGGCGAAACGAAGTTGGGAGGGTCATCTAGTACCAAATAAAGATCTGCGAGTCATATGTAACCAACATAGAGATACATATATGTACTTAATTTACCTCATATTGAATGGGAAGCAATAGTGAAAATATTTATCAATTTACCTTTAATGTATCGAGCTGAATGAGCTCGCGCAGTAAAATATCGTTCGTAGCGTTAAATAAACGAATTAATAATTACGAAACGCCTAAAAAAATTAAAGTAGGCAGACAAATTAACGTATCAAACACTTAAATATACAGGAGCTTGACCAAAACTTTTTCGCGTTAAAACGCACCTGCCGATCTACACTCCTTTGTTTTTCTTTTTCAATTCGCGCTCCCTTTTAGGGGCCTGTTATTATTATGTTACTAGCGACCCGTCCTGGCTTCGAACGGGTGCAATGCTGATACTAAATACACTACAGAAAAACTGTGATAGATACATATAAACCTTCCTCTTCAATCACTCTATCTATTAAAAAAACGCATCAAAATCCGTTGCGAAGTTTTAGAGATTTAAGCATACGAGAACATAGGGATATAGGGACAGAGAAAGCGACTTTGTTTTATACTATGCAGTGATTTAAAGTATATATATATTAATTTGCGTCGCATACACCTATACATTTACCATGTAACATTCTGATCTGTTTATACTGATCTACCTACAACAACAAGCTAAATATATTTCAAAGTGTAATAGAGTTGTAGGTCCCTCAGGGGAATTCTTTCCAATCTACATGTAAATTCACTTTAACATTGACACAATCAGGTGTATCGATAACTTCATTATGCACGGAGGAGTGATATCAAACTTCATAGACTCGTGTATTCAAAGATCATATATATCTAAATGTTTTTATATATGTGAATCATGTGATATATCTACACAAATTAAGCTTGACTTATGTCTACTTTGCTAAGCATGAATTTGCCATGCCTTTGGTTTGACGCAGAACGAACACAAACTTTGCTAATAACGCTTTCGTAGGCGTAAATGTATTTATTCTTTAAACGATGTAAAAAATATGCAATCACAGAAGACGATTTACGCAGAGTCCCGAACGCAGATGATATAATATTTATTAAATTCCTCATAAACTATTAACTACACTGTAGTACACTAAATCATTTACCTATTGTTTACGTTTTAACTGTCGGAGCATCAAACTCGGTTCATCGTGACGGTAACAGCGTCATAAAATCAAATCGTGTGTCAAATCGTTAACTTTCATCTAGTCATTAACAGATCGTTAGAACTTTTCAGTGTTAAGTAGGAAAAATTTGATCACATTTTGATCGTTCTTGAATACGGTTGTAAATTCTATTTTTCTTATTTAAATGCCTAAGAGACAAGTGAAGGTAAGTGGTGGTCAAGATACCAGCAAGACCAAAATCATCACGGATGCATTGTCGGCCAAAAAAAAGAAAAAAAAAAATTCGTCTCTCTTTTATTTTTTTACTTATTTGTTAGAAATATGGCTGTTTTTAATAGCAAAATATTTTTAATATTTTCCTCTTAAAAATTTCTTTTTTAAGTTTATACTAATGTTACGGTATTTCTATATAGATGTTACTCGTTCGGTGTCATTGAAAGAGTTGTATGGCCATTGATTAATGACTTAAACGCATATTCGTTAAATTACATAGCCAATAAATATAAATGTTTCCTTGCTGATCTCGTTCCATATACAAAAAATAGATGAATAATGCCTTTTCCATTCAGTATTTTTTCTTGCTACATCGTTATAACACTTGAACGAATTACAAGTTTAGTTTTTTTAAGTATCTTGCTTGCTAGACCATAATTGTTGTGGGTTTTTAATGCAACGTTGGTAAAAAGTGAATAACTGAATTTGTACAATAATTTTTTACTTTACTCAATTTTATTGCAATACTTCTTTTGATCTGATAAACATGATGATTATTTCCGTAGTAAAATAATTTGACTCTTTTGTTGTATTACGTTGTTATCAGTCTAGTTGAATGAGATATTTCTTAAAGCGTAAATAAGTATTTATACTGTAGATTTTATAATAATCTCTCCCAAGAAACACTTGTCTAGTTAAAAAATAACTTAGGACTTGAGTGAGGTATTTATTATAGCGTACATATTTTTGTATCTAGAACCTACTCTCATTAATGTATTTGGTATTAAAAGTCTCATGGAGTAAAACGGGCCTTAATAACTTCATAATTTAGGGTTAGCTTTGTAATTTAAATAGGATCTACACGACTGGATGCAAGTAACGTGAGCGGGATATGAAAACAACATCATACTCGTAAATACCTACCTCAGGAGAACAAATTTATCGTTATATCAATATCTGCCCTGGTTGGAATTCAAATGAAGAATCTCTCAATTAGCAACCAATACCAAGCTGCACCAAAAAATATAAAGTAATATAAGAATTTTGACATCACTCATCGACTCGATAAGACATGAATATATGTATCTTTTGTTTGTACTTGGGGAAGTCCAAAGGATACTCCACCTTTTTAAGAATACTCTTCAGTGAATACTTAATGATAGAGAGTAACTGTTAGCGGCGTGATGTAAGGTTTGACAAGAAATAAGATCACAACTTTGACGAGAGATTACTGAATCTCTCGTAAAGTACGATAAATCGTCACTGTTAAGCGAAAAGTCACTAAATAACACTTTATGATTCTGAGATACGAGCGATTGAAGATTTCGAGACGAAAAAAAAAATTGCTACAAACATAAATCAGGTCTCATTTGAAAGCTAAAGCAATAAGCTATTTAAAAAAATAATGATATAAGAATAATATTGAATAGTTAATGAGTTATAACCGGATATTCGAGTTAGTTACTTTATGTCCTTTACATTATTGGAAACTAAAGAGAAAACTAACTTCACTAATTTAATTTATTCTTCACTAATTATTTATTTAATTTTCGCATTGTAAGAAACAATATTAGATACTAAATGTTGCGTTCGAAAAGTAACTAAGTCAACTTGGTTATTTTTCGCCCTCACAAGTTTTGACGAGATCATATTTCAACTTAATCAAGTGCTGTTGGTGATGTTTTGCATACAACGTCGCTAAAATATGAAACATTGAAAAATACGAAACAAATAATTAAAGTCCATTGGTGACGAATAATTATTATTTTGAAAAAGGGAAAATGTAATTACTGACAGTAGTTAGTTTTTCCTTACAGAACTTTTAACTTTAACGATAAGTTATCGCAGTTGGTGAATTTTTGAAAAAAATATCTTCGTAACTATCGTACTTATGGTAACAGCGATTAGGCACAAAAATAGAAAAAAAAATCAGTGATTTCCGTGTTACTCTTAAGTAATTTTTGGCATTTTTGTCACTTGGTGAATTTTTGCTTTACAGTGACGATACATGCTTGTTGTTTAAAACAAATAATTTGCAATAAAATAATATTGCGACTAATTGAGATGTAAGCTATCCTATCTTTCAAGTTGGATCAAACGGGACACGGTCTGCAACATTTGAATAAAATCGGTTAAGTAGTTTAGTTAGTTAGTTAGTCTAGTTATCATTTTTAATTTATGTCGCTTCGGCTAGGGTACATGATTATTATTATCTTATATCTAGTAAGGGGGTTGCACAAGCTTATTGCCACGCAAGCCTTATAAGGTATACTTGGTATTATTTGTATTGTAATAATTATATATATAAGTTGATAGTGTATAGTATTGTATTGGCGTGGTATTCCATCCAGAAATTATTTTACTACTAATTTTAGGGCCTGGCCGAACTACCCATCATTAACAGGTCGCCCTGAAAATCAGTGGCTGGCTTGCCACGGCCATAGTGAGTGCGTCTCTTTTTTTTGTGTTTAGATAAAAAATAAATATTTTTTTCTTGTCTTTGTCCGCTTTTTTTCAGCCAACATTGATGAAGATTTTTGTGTCGCTAAACTAACTATACATGAATATGTAATTTCAGTCGTAAAATGACTATGCCGTGTTTCGCCTGCCACCTGGAGTGCCAGTTCTGTTTTCCCCTCCTTCTTCCTTCTTCGCTGGCAACGCGTTGGTGACACCCCTGGTGTTGCTAATGTCCATGGGCGACGGTGATCACTTACCATCAGGTAACCCGTCTGCTCGTTTGCCGGCTTACGGCATATAAAAAAAAAACTCTATGTGTTAATCCAAATTACCCTCTATGTATGTACCAAATTAAATGAAAATCAGTTTAGCCGTTTTTGCATGAAGAAGTAACATACAAACAATCATACAAACATTCGATTTATAATATAAGTAGGATAACTAAATAACACATTGTTCTGGATGAACTACACACCAAAATGGTTTGCACAGAATACCAGTGTCGTCGTTGTATCCTGTAATAAAAGCTAAATGCGCCCCATTTCCTTAACAGTTACTGTAGGTACTAAAATGTGTTATTATGTATTCTTATTAATTACTAGATCTTTTCGTTCGCATTGCTACGTTATTCAAAAATCAAATTTGAAGATAAAAATATTTTAACAAAAAACTAAAACCGCCTTAAAAATAATAATAATTGGATGAGGGAAACTGTTAAAACAACGAGATTCTAAAAATCTATCTTCAAGAGAAGAGTTCGAAATTATTATTATTCATTGGCTTAGTTTTATAATAGAACTTATTTCGCGTGACCAGTTGCACCCTAATTCAAATAAAGAAATAAAAAAATAATTTCAATATATTTAATAAAGATCAGAATGTTCAACATTTGAAATGTGCAATTTTTAAGCTCACACAATTATATTTTACAGAAACAATTTCTTTACATTCAACTTCAAGTTTATTTACAATAACGTTAAGAGTTATAGTAGTTAATAGTTATAGTTATTATGGTAAGATAGACAAGATTTGCATTTTCTCGGGTCGTCTGACGTAGTGGATTGGAGCAAAATAGAATCAGATTTGCACGTACAAGTAAGTTTCTTTTGTGATTTCAATAACATTAATGGCCTCACGTCATATCTATCCGATCTTCTAGTGGATGTAGATGCATCTTTCTTATTTATTTCTTCGTCAAAATCACAACATAGTTTCACCTTTGGCTCGGAACAGCAAGATTCTACAGATTTATTTTGTCTTAGACCTGATTTTTCGTCTTGACCACACACCGGACAAGATTGACTATTTTTTAAGATTGTTCTTGGACATTTTGTTTCTTTATCGTTTAGGTTATTTAGTCGTTTATTTCTTGTATCAGTTATTTTAGATGTTGAGGATGCGCGGCTTTCGCATTCTGCGCAATAAGAGTTGGTTTCCTTTGGATTAGAAGGAGTTTGATCTGCTCCTAACGCATTACCATAATGAACTGATCTCGATGACTCATTATTTTGAGGTTTGCAACTTATATTTCCGAGACTTTGCGACTTCTGACGTAACGTAATAGATTTCACCCCACTTATCCCGCAAAGCGGACAAGATTGACTTTTAAGCGGTTGGTTGCTCGTTAATTTCGAACAGCTACAAGAATTTTGATCTACACCTGTCTCGCCCGTATTCAATTTCACTTCAACGTCTTGACCGGTACCAGATGAAAGTACTTTTTTAATAACTTCGAGTATATTTCCAAAAAATTGGATTTCTTGATTACTTCCACTACCGTCTTTTGTAACTATTTTTATTGTGCAACAGTTATCTGGATTATTCTTACTATTTTTGATTTCATTACTTTCATTATACTGAGTACATTTGTCAGAAGTTGGCTTAACTTCATTACCAGCGTTCGGTCTGGTTTCTTCTTTTGCGGCACAATGAGGGCATTTATGCGAACTTGGTTTGCTTTCTTGGTTTGCGGCACAATGAGAGCATTTGTCAGAGCTTGGTTTCGTTTCTTGTTTTGCAATATAATGGGGGCATTTATCAGAGCTTGCTTTGGTTTCTTGTTTTGTGGTACAGTGAGGGCATTTATCAGAGCTTGCTTTTGTTTCTTGTTTTGTGTCACACCGAGGACATTTATGCGAACTTGGTTTGCTTTCTTGGTTTGCGGCACAATGAGGGCATTTGTCAGAGCTTGGTTTTGTTTCTTGTTTTGCAATACAATGGGGGCATTTGTCAGAGCTTGGTTTTGTTTCTTGTTTTGCAATACAATGGGGGCATTTATCAGAGCTTGCTTTGGTTTCTTGTTTTGCGGCACAATGAGGACATTTATGCGAACTAGGATTGCTTTCTTGGTTTGTGGCACAATGAGGACATTTATCAGTGCTTGGTTTTGTTTCTTGTTTTGCAATACAATGGGGGCATTTATCAGAACTTGCTTTGGTTTCTTGTTTTGCGGCACAATAAGGACATTTATACGAACTTGGTTCGCTTTCCTGGTTTGCGGCACAATGAGGGCATTTATCAGAACTTGCTTTGGTTTCTTGTTTCTCAGCATTATGAGGGAATTTAGAAGAGCTTCCTTTGGTTTCTGCAACTGCTATACAGTCAGGACATTCACCAGAGCTTGATTTAAGTGCAGCTTCTTTGTTACAGTTGGGACATTTCTCAGTATTATTCACCTTATCTTTTGATTTTTTAAACAAATTAAAAATTGAGCTGAGTGATGATTTTTTACTTTGATTATTATCGACTGTTTGATCGCAACATGTGGTTTTATTTTGTGTTTCAATCGTGTCTGTTTCTTGCATACAAATACATTTTTCCTCTATTTCTTCAGTATTCTCTGCTAGATCTGTACAAGAACAGCAAACGTCCTTCCAAATAGGATCACAGCTACTTGATTTAGTGGGTACTGCACAGTCACAAGATTCATCTTTCTTCTTTATAATATTCTTAAAGTATTGTATACACTTGTCACTAAACTTTTCAGATACTTTTGATTTCGTACTTCCAGTTTCAGAACATGTTTTCTTTAAATTTCCTGATTCTTCAGTTTTACTATTGACAGTTTCATGAGGACATTTTGTGTTGCAACATATATTTTTGCTAGATTTTTCGGACATTTTCGTTTTAGTACTTTCACTTTCGGAAGGACACTTCCTATTGCAACAAATATTTTGGCTAGATTTCTTAGATAATATTGATTTTCTACTTACAGATTGTGAAGAACCTTTTTTATTGCAACATACATTCTTACTAGATTTTTCAGAAAGTTTCGATTTACTGCTTCCTGTTTGAGAACACATTGAATTACAGCATACATTTTTATCGGACATTTCGTCAACATCAGAATTTTCCCTACCACAGCTTCCAGTGTCTGATAATTTTTCACGTTCCTTTAATTTACTAGTTTCATTTAAAGAAGAGCATTTCTTAGGGCACGTAATTGAAGTAACAGATAGTGTTCTAGGGTTGGTTCCAGTATCACAGACCGTATCGTTTTTTAGGCCTGAAACACATAATCTAACTTTTGATTGCTGTTCTGGCTTACAACACGGGATATTTTCTGATTTAGATTTTTTAACCTGCTTACAAAAAATATCTTCATTTTTTCCACCCTTTATATCAAACCCTAGTCCACTATCAAAAGAATATATTTTACAACAAGGACGTTGACACGATTCATTTGCGTTATGTGGATACTTTCTCTCTGTTTTAATTGTTATCACTTGCTTTTCTTCAGTTATAGTGCCATCTTTGTTTCGTGTCTTTACGACTTTTACTATTTCTTTGTATTTTGTCTCAAAACTACCTAATAAATCAGTTTCATTTTTTGAGTCCTGGGAAACGGAGACGCAAGTTTTATATAATACATCTTGAGCTTGCCCAATAATTGTCTCGTCGCAAATTTTACTAGTTCCTTCTTTAGGTTTGTCATCTTTATAAACGCGACAACACTCATCCTCTTCTGCTTGTCTTTCATTGGTATCTACGCAAACATCACAACGAACATCTTGAGGGGCTTGGGCACCACATATATAGCATGCACTCGGTGACGTCAGCCCTTCTGCCCTACATTGATTTGTCAAACTGATTACGATTTCTAAATGAGTGGTAAGATCATCCAAACATTTCTGGTCGGCTCTGCTAAGATCAGAAGGCTTATCACCTATAACGTCTGAATTATAAGTGATATTTTCTGATTTCTTTCTTTTTTCTTCTTGTTTTTTACAAAATGCACATACGAAGTCATCCCCTTTTCCTGGTTTTTTGTCACAATTACAACGATAGTTGGCCCCATCGTCGCCTTTGTTTTTCTTTGTTTTCAACTCTTTAAAACGCTTCAAACGAAAATTATCCTCTCTTTCCATCTCTTCCAATTCAGATGTAATGTATCTAACACTTAACATCACTTTGGGCGTGACCATCTTTGACAAAACATTCCATTTCCTGTCGGTAGAAACCACAATCTTAATAATCATATCTTGTTAAGCTGCCGATAATCACCCTTCCGTATGTATTTGAGACCATTCATTGTTGGTTTATTTCTGTGACAAGTTAGTACAAACAAAAATAGTTTTAAAATGTCATCAATATCGCCAACAGCTCTGCTAATACTTCATAAGTCCATTTTTATATAGTATTTTTTTATTCTTTATTGTAAACTAAAAACTAGGTCACAATGGGCGGACTTATATTTACACGTATAAACTTATATATATTGTACTTATATGTATAAACCCTGTAGTGTATCAAGTAACTAACGAAGCTACTAAAGTCTATTCGCGATAGAAAAGTGAAATTGTTAACGGTGGTTTGATTTTAAAAGAATATGAAAAAATATTACATTCTTTACGTATTTAACGAGAAAAAGACAGCTTCAATAATTACATACTTTCGCGAATCCACACTAATATTATAAAAGCGAAATTGTGTTTGTTTGTCCTTCTTTCTAATCAGCAGAAGCAACGGCTCGATGTTTGATTGTTTTATAATAATAATAATAATAATAATAAATTTATTTCAGACTTTCATCCATATATTGGTTAGTAACATTGAAAAAACTTAAGGTTTTAGGTACTTAAGGCTTTAAGGTTTTAGGAGGTAATCTTCGAATTATTTCGCAAATGTGTAGTAAGGAATCTTAGGAGTGATTAAAATGAGTAAAATCCCGGAAATTAAAAAGGATTTTTCCTGGTTACCGGATTTTTATGAACGCTGCATCAACGAAAACATAACGAATCGTTTCTATAGAAAAATAGATCTTTAAAATGCCTACATAAAAGACTACGATAGCGTGTATCTAACTTTTATAAAGGTTTATAACCAATAAATAATTATAAGACTCATGCGTTTCATGAAAAATTTAAAATCTTTTTGTAAATTATTTATCGAAACGAAGCGAGAACGGATATAATAATTATAATATTCTTCTATAAGTTTATACATAATTGAACTTCTTAACGGTTGCACCGATGTTGAGATTTTTTTTTGTTTTCAGGTTACACACATTCAATATAAGATGAACAATAACATGTGCTGATTCCGCCTACATACTATTAATTATATTTTATATTTTGAATTTATTTTATTTAAAAAAAGAAATATTTAATATAATAGCATTGTAAATTTCTGTGTCATTAGGCTCAGCTCTTCATATCATTACAAATATTTTAACAATGTGTAAAAGTTCCGTTTAAGTGTGTGTAAAAATATACCTGTTTATATGCAAGCATGCTAATGATTTATAATGTGCATGCATGGATAATTGTTTTAAAGGTGTACAAATTAATCTCTTTACGTAATAATACATCCATAGATATATATCTATTACATATGAATGTATTTTGTTTGTTACGCTTCCATGACACAATGACTTAACCAATTATCCTTAGAGGTAGTAAAAAGGACACAGGATACCTTTTATTTAAAAAAATAAATAAAAAAAATATGCAATAACCTTTGGTGTTGGTTTGGAAGCCGCGGGCAAAAGCATATAGATTATATACTAAATTACAAATTTCTTTGTTTTTTTCTAGTTTCTGCAGCTAGGCTGGACAAAATGAGTACCTCATTTATTAATATACAATATTTGTGGTGAATTAGCAAATGTGAACATAGTCGCTAACCAAGTAAACTTATCATACGTTATTTGATGATTATGATTTTATAGTTCTCAAAGTTATAATTGAAACAACATTATTTACTTTTTGTATATTTTATTTTTACCTCATTTCTATAAGCACAAAACCTTCGTAATTAATATCCGGCAGTATTGTAACGGCAAATTCGTTGAATTATTTTACATTACGTATTTATTTTATAACTTTTTAATTATTCGTTACGGTTCTGCTATCGGAAAACAAAGAACAAAAATCCAACTCAATAGAAAATGAATCTCTTGCGATTGAATAATCAATGTCTAGATTATCAAAGCAATCATATGAAATGCAATGTTTTAGAATTGGCGCGGCCATAGGAGATGCTCTGAATACTATCTCTGATTTGGCTTTATTATTCAAGTACAAGAAACCGCGTTGATTTTCATTTGGTGTCGAACACACAGCTACTCGTTTTTGATCATCGTCTTCAAATGATTCATAGGAAACGTCATATTCCTCGTCTTCGTCATCGTCTAGTAATGACGTTTCATTAGGATCATGCTTCTCTTTCCTTACAGTAATCGTCTCTTTCTCTTCCCGTATAGTTCCATCAGGATTCTGTGTTCTTTTAACTTTTGTTATCTTACGAATTTTCTTCTCGAAGTAACCAAGGGAGCTGTCAACGGCAGGTGGCACTTGTACTTCTGGTTCAGTTGCAGCAACTTCTTGTTCTTTTTTAAGCATTTCACATACCTCACAGATTTCAGATTCTTCTGGGGATATATTAGGAGTCGGTTCTGGGAGTAAAATGTCTTGTTCGTATGGACGAGAGCATGTTCCGCATACTGTTTCTTCTGATGAAGTTTTAGGTTTTACTGTGTCTTGGCAGGAACTACAAGGAACTGGCCCAGACCCAAAATACGGTACGTCATTACCCAACTGTTGACATTTTTCACATTCCCCTGTAGAAAGGTTTTCACGTTCACAAATACAACTGTCACTACAGTCAGGATATATAGTTCTTTTTTTAAATTGTACTGACGGAAACCTTTGATAAACATCAATCTTTGCTTTTGCTGTTTCACAAGATTTTAATAAAATATCTATGCTCGGCGACATAAGGCTTGTAGATTTTATTTTTTCAGCGGATTTAATTACATTGTTTATTTGGGATTTAAGGGTATCTAGTACATTAGGCTCTTGACATTCTTGTGTAGTTTCATGTTGCCTTTCGTGGTTAAAGTGATTTTTAACATCGCCGATAGATTTTATAAAGTCTTCAACACTTGCTCCCAGAAGACCCTCTTTTTGAGCTTCTTTTCCTATGCCAACAGTTTCATCAATGTGCCCAGATAATTCATTAATTGCTTTTTTAGCTAGAAGCTTCTCTCTGTCCTGTTCAATTTTTGTTTTAAATTCTTTGCACACTGAAATGAATTTTTCAACACTCGCTGATGTAATCTTTTCTTCTCCAATGCCAATAGTTAATTCTTCTAATTCGCTGATGTGATCTTTTAAATGATCTAACTTTTCTTCATTAATATCTTTGGTACCGTAGGTGCTTACTGATTTGCCTTCAATTTTTGCTTTGATTTTACAGCATGACCTATGAAATTCTTCAAAGCCAGGTGTTAGTAGTCCTTCAGATGTATAATCTTGAGTCATTTGCATCACATCGTCAATATGGGCTGTCAGTTCATCAATTTGTTTTTTAGACTTGTCTTTCTCTGGTTTTTCTTGATCTTGATTTAATTTGTCGTCCATTGTTTCGCAAGCTTTGATAAATTTATCAATACTTGACGAAGCAAAATCTTCCTTTTTTAGGCCTTTTGTAGCAGTGACAACGTCTCGTAAATTGCATTTAAGACTATCCATTTGATTTTTTAAAACACTATTAAGTTCACACGGCAACTGCTCTGTTTCAAAAACCTTTTCCATTTTATTTTTAGCCCTTTCGCATATAATTAGAAACTCCTTAATATCAAAAATATCTATGCCCGCTTCTACAAAGTTTTTTGTAATTGTAATAATATCAGTCAGTCGTTTTTTAATAAAGTTCAATCTGCTGGCAACATCACCAGAACTCTGCGTAGTAGATGCAGGAGGTAAACTAGAAAGTTGAACAACTGGAGGTAGTTGTAAAATAGGCTCAACTAATTCTTTACGAGGTTCTATTTCCTCGGCTTCCAAAATGTATGCAGAATATGTATCTGCTTCAATAATCACTTTGTGTTGGTCACTTCTTTTATCACATATTGGACAGAAATGACCTTCGACATGATCATGTTTCTTTTTGCCCCCCTTTTTCGCCTTTACTTTTTTGAGCCTCGAAAATTCTTCTCTAGCCAGCTCTTCCAGTTCTGATATTATATAAGTAGCAGTAGCAGTCGTTCGTGGTATAACTATCTTTTTCACAACGTTCAGTCGCCTGTTAACAAATACATTTCACTGTTTGAATCATATTCATCCCATTTTTATAGCTGCCGTGAACCACCCCCCTTTTCTTCTTAAAAGAGTTCATATACATATAAATCACAAAGAGTACACACATTTACGAATTTTATTTCATTATTGAATAATTCGCCGAAGCGTTATCAAGTACCTCTCAGCAATTTTAACCAATAATAACTCGCGGTTACAGTAATAAATAAGTTTATTGCCAAATACAAAAGACCATTTTAGATTATTTGCCATATATTATACGCCAGTAGTTTCATATTCTTCGTAATTTATATAACTGCTTACATAATTCGGACTATATTCTCCAAAATCCACCGAAAGCAGCGTTACGGATGACATGCAGCAACGTATAACTGGATCTGACATAGGCGAAGGTGAATTTAATATTTCAGATTGTACTCGTCTTTGAATTAAGTTATATTTTGGATTGAACTGAAAATGATCCAAGCTTTTTGTTGTAATTATCCCAACTGTCCTTGAACCAGAGTAGGGATTGGATTTAGATGAATTACCCGATGCACCTGACGGTTGATAAGTAATTTTACCGGCACGCTCTTGATTTATAGGATTTGGCTGTGGGACAGTTTGAGATCTGATAGGCGTTCTAACTTCTCTTTTAACTTTTACGACTTTCTTTTCTTCTGATATTGATCCATCTTCTTTTCTTACTCTTATAATTTTAGTTATTTCCTTGATCTCTGTTTCGAATGTTCCAAGTTCTAAGTCAGGCGTTTCATATACCGTAGGTGTCACGGGTGGGGGTGGACGTGGTAGGGATGGTGGTGGTGGTGGTGGTAATGATGGTGGTGGTGGTGGTAATGATGGTGGTAATGGTAGGGGCGGTATTGGTTCTACAGATTCCAGCTCAACTAATTCAGATTCTGCCTCTTCTGCTTTAGCCTTAGCGGCTTTTTCTTCCAAATATATTTTTTTGCAGTCCTCACAGAGATGATTAAGATGTTCATCATAGGGTTCTTTCTCCTCTTCGGCAGGTTGCGTTCCTTCAGACTTTTGCTCTAATTTATCTTTTAGCTCTTCAGCAGTTTTTATGAAGTCCTCAACGCTGGCTGCTATAAAACCTTGTTCATCCATGTCCTTGGTAATGTTAAGAATTTCATCCAACTGCGTTTTGAACTCTTCAACTTTTTCATCACCCTCCACTTTCTCTTCTTCAGGAAGTAATAAATTATCACACATCACACATCTTTCAATAATACCCCACTCTGGACCAGCCTCACAAGTAGTACACATAATAGGCTCTTCCTTTTTCTTATCTTCTTCACCACCATACATTCTCCTTTCTATTTCTATGACTTTTTTAAGCCTAAAAAATTCTTCTCTTGCCATTTCTTCTAACTCGTTCAAAATGTATTTTGTTGTGACATTCACTTTTGGGATCACAATTTTCGCTAATACATTCATTTTCCTGTTGACAATTTCAACATTTATATTTTCAACCTCATCGGTAACTGCCGAGTACCCTTGTCTGTAAGGACTGTACGATTCACCTACGATACGATTTAAGCTAATCTTGAGTACAGCTTTGTTTTCTTTCACTCCATGTCTTTTAAACGTTCTCTTCAGGCTATTAACATTTCGTACTATCAATGTTACATTGTAAGCTGACGATGAACTCCGTATTACATTCATTAACGATGATCAATATAATACCGTCATAAAAGTCCCTAATTCTAATAAAATATTACAGAAAAATATATTTATAATTGTATATGTAATTATTTCTACAGCGGTTTGAACATAAAATACGCTCTCCTGAAAACCTCGGTTTTGACGAGTCCGTTTGTAGTAGGGACTGCCGATTTTATTTTACAAACAACTCATATTTCCCTTAATCTCATTATTGACTTCTGCTTATGAAAAAATATCCATAATAACCGTATTACAATATTATGATTAGACATGTTAAATTTTTACTTTATATTTCATAAGATGTTAGGAATTAACCAGTGCACTTTCAATCTTTGTATTGTTTGTATTTAAAAGTAGTTTTACTTTAAAAATTATATTATAATTTATTAATTTAGTAGTTAATGAACGATGAATTATTACTTAAATCAATTATACTTCAAAGTATAGAATACAGCCGTCCAACATATAACATAGAGGGACATCGCATAGATAACCATGTATGTACATATGTCATCCGAATCTATACTAAGAATAATAGCTGAAGAGTTTGTTTGTTTGATAGATTGTTTAAACGCGGTAATCTCAAGAACTACTGAGCCGTTTTTTTTAAATCTTTTAGTGTAAGATAGTCCATTTATTGAGGAAGGTTATAGGCTGTAACATCACGCTAGATGAATAGGAGAGAAGCAGGAATAAAAAATATTGCGAAAACGTCAAAATTTACAAATTTCCTTGCGTGCCTGAGTAAACGGTGAAAGTTACTCAAAAATCATGTACTGCAAAATTGTTCCCCTCTAAAAGTTCTAAATAAAAGTCCGCGACAACATATGTCTAGCTTTTAAGGTTAACCCACTATAACCCTTTTTATGGTTATCATAAAATTGTTTTAAAATAATAATTTATATGGCAAAACAACGTTTGCTGAGGTCAGCTAGTAAATAAATAACGCCACACACTCATAGCCTCACACTAGGATAACTCGTGTGGTGGGTGCCATGGACAACACACAATGACAATTACGCACAAACAGACCGAGAACAGAAATTTAAACTCATCATTCAAATTTCCGTCTCGCTGGGAATCGAACCCAGGACCCTTCGACCGGCGGTCTTGCGTGGTAACCATTACGCCACGCGGGTCGTAATTCGTATATCCACAACTATCTACAACGACATCTTATAATATTAAAGAATTTTTAGTAGGTTACTAAATGACCCGGCCAATTTTGTATCGTCTAAGAGTCAATTAATGAATGACATAATAACTTCTTTATTTGTTAATCGATTTGAATAAAAACACACTAAATGTTAAGTTAACTATTATAATATAACCCGGATAATTTCAATCAGGTTCAATTGCAGATTTCAGGAACAATCAAATGTAACAAACGATGTTAATGTTCAAAAGGGGTTCAACTTATTTGGATGGGGTTATCTTTAATTCAGTGCAGTGATTTTGGTGAAGTATTTAATGTTTGCTTTATTTCAATCGTTTACAGTATGTTTTCAATTGTACAATTGCTGTGTAAGGGGTACAAATTCTTGGAAAAGGTTATTCAACTCCCACTAACACCTACTATTGGAGGACAAACATTTTTCAATCACATAAACATTCGTACTTGGGAGTTTGACATGAATGTAACTTTGCAGATTATAAATAGGTAGCATGATCGTGTAAAAATGTTTTCCGTAAAGAATGAGACGTAAGTTTCGGAGCGAAACATGAAACGGATTTTAAATATTTTTGTCAAAGTCAAAGTCAAAGGTTCTTTATTGTGGACAATAGGTACATAAATTGATGGCATCATATAAAATAGTTCTCTATGTCCTACCTGTCTCAGGTATACAATTCCACTTACATTAATGACTCTAAAATATTAAATCAAATTATTACCGTTATATTAACAAAATATATTAAACAGTGAACACTTCTCGCTAAACACATTCCAATAATGTTCATCCAATTTTCTATTATTGTGAATTTTTTAAATCATGTTTCGAGACCGCAACTCTATAAACATGTATCAATCGGAGTTTTAATGTATTCTTCACACAAAATCTAAGTTTCACAGCTATTGCCTCCACATATTCGACAGGCAATAAATATTGACAGAGCACTGCATATCTAACTTTGCTTTTTATTCTAGAATAGATTTTATTTATATGTATGCTTACTGCTTCTGGGTATTTCCTATTTATTTATTTATGCCATATATTATACTAGCAGACCCGGCCACGCGTTGCTGTAACTAAAGTTTACATACTCAATTTAGCTGACTAATTACCTTACACCGCCATTTGTTAGAATCTTATGGAACTAATCCTATATAAGATGTTAAACAAATAATTTGCAATAAAATAATATTGCGACTAAATTGAAATGTAAGCTATCCTATCTTTCAAATTGGATCAAACTGAACATGATGTGCAAAATTTGATTAAAATCGGTTAAGTAGTTTAGAAGTGACAGATACCGTGACACGTAATTTATATATATTAACATATTCAAGAATTCTAACATTCATATGAAAACAGCTGCCGCACTTAAAATTATTGTCATTCATTTGACGAATCCGTTTTTCTTTTAGTTATCATAGAAAATAATATAATACCTACCAATCTTCTTAAGAGATTATAAAATACCTATATGTCCTTTAAATTCTATATTACTAATAACCATTTTGTACAAAAAGATTTACTTGATCGTATAAGGTAAGTACATATATACATAAACATTTATACTGTTGTAAGTTACAAATGAAATCAAATAACACCAAAAAATAATGACCTTACATCTCTTTTTTTCTTGACCGATAAAGTATCAGCGTTATAACAGCGTTAATCTGTAACGTATTAAATATGAAGCATATTATTCTAATGCACTTTATCCATAACAATGTGAATGAAGCTTTACCTTAGAACTTCTTATAGATGAATCTTTCAGATACTGCAGTATGATGAGAGTAGAAACCGAGAGCTTTTAAGCTCTCGAATGTTCTGACGAGCTTTTTACACCTTAAATGAAAGATAACACTTTTGAATGCAGCGGAGGAAATTCGCAAAGAATATTCTTGTTTTTTGTCCACGTTGAGTGGTGTATTACTTTCGTGGTGTATTTTTAATGGCTATGAGTTTGTGATTCATCTGACAGTTTGCAATCAATCGATTTCTATGTTTGCTTACATCTATTGCAAAAAGTTGTTGGAAGTTGTGGCCAGTGGAAGTGACTATCACTTGAACTATAAAGTGCCTTTCAAAAAATGGGAACAGAATTTCGAATATTAGTCACAAGTTTCCAGCGTCAGTATTCACTTTGGATTATAACGTGGGTGGCTTAAAAATAATAGTGAACATGTTTCTTCTAAGTTTGTGAGCTTTACCATCCAAGACTACGTCATAACTTGCTGTCTTCGACCTATGAATGATCCACTACTGAGCACGGGTCTCTCCTCATCACTGAGAAGGTCTAGAGCATACTTGACCACGCTGCAACGCGGATTGGTGGAAGATTTGGATGTCACTTAGATGTTAAACCTCGACGACTAATTATATATTTTTGTATGGATTAATGAATATATATTACCACTAG